>CM060911.1:306924868-307194868 GCA_030737875.1 Allium sativum | reverse complement strand
GTGTAAGACGCAATACAGTAACTTAGTATTAGTTTGACTTTGTTTTATAATTACAAGGAAGGCAGCAGCAATCATCTACGCAAACAAAATAATGCCAGTTAACAAATTTATTATCAGCCTTACCATTATCAAATTTATCAGGACCATCTTTCTCCATTTTTCTTGCATTAATCTCCTGTAATTCCAATCCACTAAACAAGTAACGAAGAAATTCATGACTACCTTGTTGCTAATAGCCTCTAAATTGTGATGCCTTCGCACATATAGCAATTTTTTGGGAAATATAACACCTTTACCATCCACAAAAGATATAGTTTCCAAAACTAATTGATAAACGATAAGAAGTAAAAGCACCAACAAACATTTTGGAAAAAGAGCCTCGTCATCAAAGCAAAACGTTTTGACTGATCTGACTTCTACGCTTCGTGAATGGGCAATCCGTCGCCAAATCGCTGATATGAACCAATTCCTTGGGCTGCACAAAACAATGAAATAAAATAAAAATAAAAAGGAATGATCCAACAGAAGGAAAATTTGTGGTTAGAAGAGGTAGAAGAAAACTTATTCACGATATGGAAAATGGAAAATGAGGGGAAACAAAAAATGTTTTACAGACGGTTTCAGTTTTAGATGGAGAATGGAAAGTAATTGAATAATGACGAAAGGTGGAAAAGAACATGATTAAGCATATCAAATTTTCTACTACTACCCCAAATAAAACAGTGATGCAGAAAATGTGCTTACTTAACATTATTAGTCTATAGCTGCAAATATAAAAATCATCCAGTCAACGTCTAGCACGAAATTTATTAAACGTACCCTTTAATTGAATGCAACAGTACAGATGACATGTTTCAGAAGGCCAGCATAGTAAGAATAGTCTTGTGGTATGGTTCTTCCGATGAGTACATATTTCAGAGTAATAACATATTTGAAAAGCTCACATGACTTTTTCAGAAATCGGTAGAAAAAATAGATTTATTAGACATAAAAAGGGAAAATGAACGTTTAAGTAGAATAGAATTTAGGAGATATTAACACCATTTTCGCAATGATAAATATTACTAGTAGGGAACAACTGGAAACAAATAATTATCAAAGAAGAGAAAATTTTGGGAAAATTACCTGCAGTTGTTGAATAATCCAAATGTTAACGCAAATTCAACGACTTGAACAAAGTGGTTTCCAATGAAGCGGTGAGCAAAGAAGCAGGGATGTCGACCTACAGCGGAAAACGAAGGAGTTAAGGCTCTGTGGCAATAACAGTCGAAGTTGAGAATGTTGAATGAGTAATAGTTGACAGATGTGAACAAAGGAAGAAGTGGGAAGGAATTAAGGGGTAGAGGAGATGGTTTAGAAGGAAGGGGAAGAGTTGAATGTCAGATTGGAAGAAGGAAACCACAAATTGTCGGATTGGATGAAAATGAAGGTCTGAAAAAAATGAATAAAGAGGGGGAACTGGGAAGTAGCCTGACGGTTTCAATTTAGGGATAGAGTCACAAAGGAGGAAAAAACCGTAGAAATTAGCGGGATGTAAATTATTTCGAAAGCCGCTCCTCATCATTCCATATTATAGAAAGCAAACACGCTATGTAATCCTGACACGTCAGATTTAAGAGAAAATAAAGTGTTTCACATCATCATATCCTCTGTTCTACTTTCTACTAGGTTGGAACCCGTGCTACGCACATGGGTAGCATAAAAGTTGTGTTGTGATGGCCATGCAGAAGGATCAAAAGCGTTTGGATAATAATGATGTTTGGGTAGGTAGGAAAAGAAAGTTCAATTGACATTCTATAAGTTGGGTAGGTAAGAGTATGATGTTGTAGGATAAGAATATTGATGCCCAACATTAATGGTTGTAGTTTGAACAGTCGTATAACATAAGATAGATAATATGTAGGATTAAGTTAGATTAAAATATAAATACATATTATGCGTAATCAAGACCACGATTGATTTGCTGATTCAGTCTAATAGTTATATATCTGGATAGTTAGGTTTTGGTTTGAGAATTACTTTTAAGTGTAAACCGGAAGAAACTATGATCATGAAGTGTAAATATGATGTCAATGGCTGACAATGTTCATATACTTTGATTTTATCCATTGGTGCGTGCAGTGGATGGGCATTTAACATGATGACAAAGGCAGTGTGATTAGAAATAATTCATTGATTTAGACGAAGATTGAAGACCGTTTTCCCCTTCACAACACATTTCACATAAAGGTAATAGTTAAAGATAAAGTCAAGGCCGATACAAAATAAATATATAAAAGTGAAGCGAACAACGTATTTAAATAGTGGATGTCAAGTTTGCAACCACAGACATAGTGAAGTGCATGTCGTGCGCATTGTTATGAGATTTTGTTTTTGTATTACTCGGCAGTTAAGAAAGTGTGAGTTTTGTTAATGAATCATCGATCATCATGTATGAAACGATCATCGGACACGGATAAAGCGGTGAATGGGGTATCATTGCAGCAATGCACAGACAATTTACACCTCATAATTTATCACATTTACAATAATAGTCGTTTACAGTCAAAGATTAGATACTTTTAGTCCCAGCGGAGAAAACGTGTGAAATTAATTTATTCTCAAAAGAAACAACACGTAAAATAACAGTTGGTAAAGGGCATGGAACGACGTAACTTATACGATATACGACAAATGACTTTCAGATGGATTTTTCTTAAACAGTTGATTTCTAAGTTCAGGTTTGAATTTTTAGGAGTAAAGATTAAATTGTTTACCATTGGTTAATTTAATATCTTACGCTCGCTTTTATGCTCCATCTCTTTTTTCATCTTATTTAAGCCATGCTTGATAATGTATTCTTTCATATTCCAAGCTGGTGTATATACGAAGAGTGAAAGAAATGGCAATGTGATAATGTTGGGAAAGAATTGTAACAGAAACAACTTAAAATTAAAGTCTATAATAAATTTAATGTTATATGGCTTTATCCTGTAATCAACCGTGCCTATATCATTTTATTTTTTTTAATATTATTTACAGAAAGTGTTCCAACTCTAATAGCATGGCCAAAAGGGTCTGGTGCAGCCATTCCACCATTGCTATACATATTTTGCTGAGATTCATAGGAAGATAAAATGGGAAAAAATGGTTTTGAGGGGGCATCATCATGGAAGGTCGTTAATGTTGTGCCATTGCATGCATTACCAACATTAAAATTACATTTAACCACTAAATTTTAGCATAATTAAGTGCATGAGTACCTACAAAGTAGCTGGTTTACCATAAAGTCTCATCTCCTCTTTCAAAATCCTACATTAATCTGGTTCTACCGCCTCACTAATAGCAACAAAACCCCACCACAATACCTGGGCCCATTTCTCCCAGTCTCTTCAAGTCGAACTTCAAGATCCAAACTCATTGGCATGTTCACCAACTTAAATGCCATAGTCGATCTGCATATACCCATCCAGATGAATGAATTCTGCAATGAAGAACACCAAATTGGGCAGCAAAAAACTAGGAAAATGACATGTAATACGCAGAAAATTAAAATCTACACTAAATTTCAATGAACAAATAGTTGACTTCACCAAATATATGAAAGGCAACATAGTGTTTCATTAAGAATGCATAAATTAAGTACACCATGTCAAATCTTAGGAAGGTTTAACTGTAGGAATAGGCTAGAAATCAATTGACCGTGCACCGTGAGAAGTTATGCCTCATAATTTAAATTCAAATAAAGAGTTGGATAAAAACTTGGTTCACCAAATAAAAGGAGTGAAGTTGTGCAAATTCTCAAAAGCTCAACAGTGACATGTGTATTGTGAAAATCAAGAAGAAAAATTCACTGAGGTCCAGGTAAACAATAATTTTTATTGTACATAGTGTACAGACTTAATCACTGAACTTATACAGGAAATTGCTGAAAACATCATATTCGTATGGTGTATTATTCTGTAAATAACAATAGTCATACACAATTTGTACAAATAAATATAAGTTTAACCATTTTTCATCAATAAATTTATCAGTACTTTGAACATATGGCTTGAATTTGTGAAATTTTCCATCTAATTTATACCATAAGCAACGGAATGGTATAAAACCGTACAGAAGATAACTTACTGGTATATAGTTGCAGTGTGGTACAAATATTTAAAACAAACATCAGCAGTCATACTCATGGACAGAGAAGCAGCAACACAATTTCAATGTTGAGGAAGAGTAATTAATATTATATAGCTGTAAAATAAAAGTACCTTGGAATTCAACACTGAGATTAGGTCGAACTGGCATAGGAGCCAACAACATCTGCTCAGTAGAGAACTTCGTTATCTAGATGCGGACAGGAAGCAGAAACAAGGGCGACCTTGTAGGGAAAAGGGGAAAGTATAGGTCTTATAACCTATAGACATGAATGGATGCCAAAAAAAAAAAGAACGAAGAAAGAGGACAGAAGATTAGCGGTTATAGGAGAACATGGTAATCTGGTTTTAGTCTGTTAATAAAAAATTCAGAGTGCATCAACAATATGGTGTTCCTACTTTAATATTTAAGTAATAGATTGAAAAAAACATACTGTGAGACTTACATTTTATTCTTTTTAGTTGAAATATTCACAAGCTTATGACATATATATATATATATATATATATATATATATATATATATATATAAATATTCATAATCTCAAATGAAAGCATGAATAAAAGTTATCCGACTTCTTTTAACTTCACTGGATATTTTGTAAATTATTCTGGAACTATTATGATATGATTTCTCAAACGCATTATTCAGTTTACCTCAAGCAAACCTCAATTTACTTGAGTATTCGACACCTTCTTTATAGTAAAAATTAAACACAACACACTTGCACCATTTATTGTTAAAATATCAGTTTGTAAGTTCCCTAACAATCGAACACTGCATAATTCAATTTAACGTGTGTTATAAGTTGACTTTTCTTTTTATGGATAAACAAAAAGGCTTATGCAATTCATTCATTCATGATTATTATGACTATGAAAGTCTTAAAAGAAAATGAGAATGATATCTGAAAAGAGTTGATGAAGTAAGATCAGTGATGAAGGCTGAGGTGTTGCGCTTATTATGAAGGCGTGATAAGGGAATAATTTTTTAGGACAGAAGAAATAATATTATTATAGATTCAAAATAAAGATTTTACATTAGCAATATTCAGCCATCATTGCATTCCTTTGAGCTTCGATAAAAATTCTTTTACCACTTGTGGCTATCTCAGTCTCAATGACTATAGAACTCGAGGCTTCACCTATGATGATTCCGATCACCCACATTTGGTTAGTTTAGGATATGTACCATCAAGTCCCTATCGTGGGCAGTTTTATATGTTGTGGAAATATTAATGAAATAAAATCAAATATATTGGATGCACAACTGAATTTGAAATGAATACCACGTCATAAGAACTTCTTCCCGTAGTTATTATATTGATATGAGCTACCAAACATAGAAAAACCAAATTCAGATAATTCAAATAGGTAAACTCCGATAAACTAAAAAAAAAAATATAAGCATCATGCGAGTATGTATGCATGTGCATGCACAAATAGATGCATGCATATATACACAAATAGATGCATGCATATATACATGTAAGAGTTCGCATATAACGCATACTTCTCCTATTTGAATAGGCCATATGTGTGGTCTGGACAACCATTTAAGACCATTCTATGCTGCGAGATCTTTGTTATGATAATATTACACATGATATTTAAACTTTGATGCTTCATTTTTCTTTTTTGTAGCATGTATTATCCTTTTGCGCTTGAAAACCATAATTTCTAAGTATTCACTTTATTGTTTTGTTTTGGTGTGAAATGGTCAGATATTTTCGTTCACTTAATGAATAATGATATTTTATCTTCATTACATGTTTATAACCAGTATTCATAGACTATCAGTTTTATTAGTACATATTATACTTGTTTCCTAATAATCATTCACAACGTACAAAATATATTAAATATTGATAACCATACAAAAGTCACTTACTTAGTGGTTTAACATTAACTTTAGTTTCACAAACATCATCATGTATATTTCAAATCATACACCATAATGACATCAGTCGTTGCAACCAACAAAAACATATACCACACCCATCATTTAAGGTTGAAGTGATATTTGGAATTTCATTTTTTTTCAAAGGAAAAATGAAATATAATCCACACTCGATCTCTTATGAGCCAATCTTTCTTGGTCATATGAGAACGTGGTGTTAATTTTGAAATGCAAATTCATTCGACATCTGCTTAACGTAGACATAAGAAAAAAATCTAAAATTAGTAACCTATGGATGGCCATTTCTATTTGCCTAAGAGTTCATATGTCAGCAAATAACTCGAATGAATGGAATCCGAAACAACCTTTAAATGTTCTTATCCCAATTTGCAACACTAAAAATGTTCGGATTTGTTAGATAATAGATATTTAATCTGAGGATGTATTTAATTTTATTTTTCTAGGTGTTCACATTTCAACAAACGACTTGTGTGCACGAAATACAAAATAACTTTTGTACCTGCTTCTGCAAAACTACGATACTAAAATTATTCCAAAATAGCCAGACAGTAAACATTAAATGATTAAGAACATAAAATATATAGTTGAATTAGATAATCATGCATACACGCTATAATCAGAATGATAATTAATATAAGGGTAAAAAGGGTGAAAAAATAATAATCAAAACATTATGCTTATATAAATATACCTGCCAACCACTTGTCCTTCCAGTGTTAGCTCCAAATATATATATAATATGGAAATGTCTATAGGGCGGCATCCCAAGATTAGAATGGAGTAGAAAACCTATAAATGAATAGAATGCATACAAAACTTGGAATTGTTACCACGTGGATCTAGAGATAGATCGGTAAGATAATGAACAAAAATGATTACGTGGAATGGAATGCGAAAGTGGATTGAGCCATAAATATTAACAGTGTGGAAATGACAAATATATACTTCAGCTTCTTTTGTTTTGAGCAAGGATATACATATGGAGAAGACTGAAGGAAAAATTTAGCAAAGAGAAGACAATATCAAATCATTTTATCCAATTCATCACGGTGGCAATGCAACTTGTAACTTTTAATCGAAAGTTCATACTTAGTTTTAACTTTTTCAAAATTTATCTACAATGTCGGAAATTCTAAAAGGTAGGAGATATTAATATTGGTAGAAAAAAATATAATACCTGAGCATTTTGTTAAACGACGCACAGTAGCAAGGGGTCAAAATAGAAATCAATGAAGCAATATTGATTTTAGTAATCGATATAACAAATCCGGTGTTTTTGTGACGGCCCGCCCCGCACCGCCGACATTTCCAATGAAAGTGCGTTGTGCCGATGCCCAACCAGCACGGGACGGTCGCCAAAGGAAGGAAAAAGAAAAGAACTTACTGATGAACTAACAAAGAACCTGTAGAATATCTCACAGCGCATGGAATGAAATATAATAATACTTTGACATAAAACAGGTGAGACAGTGCATAGGCTGAAAATTAAACATCATAGCAGCGGAAAATCCAATTATAGCTTATGTTCCACATCATCATTATTACAACTTTAAAACTGTCTCCAAAGCAAAAAAAGGAAAGGTACACTACTAATGCCCAAAGTAGTGACCAGCAGCGACACAGGGAGAATATATATATATATATCATAAGTGGGTGCCTCCTGCTTGTCTCCGGTACAGCTACCCGTGCATACCATCTAACCTGTCTCTAGTCTGCCCGTTTAAGAGCACCCAGAGTAATAAGAAAAGACATAAAACTCTGGGTTAGACAAAAGTCTAGTATGAGCGATAAGCATCAAAACAGAACAATAATAGGTATACTAAACCATATCTAAACCTCGACCTGCAACCAAAGAGTTAGCACAACCGCTCAATACTCTAAGATGCCACTAACATATAATGTAAAGAATACGGGGGTGGGGGTGTGCATGACATAGTGAAAGCAACCAATCAAACATAGCAACCATCCTTACATCTCTCACTCAGTGCGTAAAGCATACGATATCCACAACTTTGATCATCCTATTCCTTGTTATGATCACTCTTCCCCATGGAGTCATGATGACACCACTGCACTGATCCATAGCCACTAGTCTTTGCTATGTCCACTCTGCCCCATGAAGTCATAACAACTCCATTGCACTGGCTCATAGCCTTGCTACGATCACTCTGCCCCATGGAGTAGTAACTACCCCACTGCACTGATACGTAGCCTAACATCCGTCTTGGTGGTGAATCAAAGCTATAGACGTCGATAACCCCTTAGCACGCGTCCTGCAGCAAAGCCCAACTCATGAAGTCGAATCATTGGTTCCTAACTGGATCCTGAGTACAAACTTCCTACTTAGAATACCTTTGCATCTCGGGTTTTGGTCGAATTGGAGTTGGTCTTCAAAAGAGTCGTCGAGTAGAAGTAGCTTAAGTCTGGTTCGGTTCGGCTATACATCATCTTCAGATTTCTTGTTCGGTTCGGTTCGGTTCGGTTCGGTTCAGATTCTCCATCGTGGTTTGGCTCAGCTCCTTCATTCGATTCGGTTCGGGTGTCTTCCTCCAACTCGGTTCGGTTCGAGTGCTTCTGCTTGGATACGGTTCGGTCCTCTAGCCCTCCAGTTAGTCTGATCCGATCCTCTATCCTCCTGTCATTCCGATCTGATCCCACTTTCTAGCTCCAATCCGATCTGATCCCCACTCCAAGCTTCAGCCTGATCCCAACTCCGACATGATCCCAATGGCTTTCCTTTTGACCCTGCTTTATCTTGTGCTAAGTTCCGGTTCAATTCGGTGCTCCCTTGCCCAGTCCACTATCCGATTCGAGCCCTTTCAACCGATCCAATCCGAAATCCTGCACAATTTTCCTACGACTTTTTCCAGCGACTGTTTTACACCATATGACGGTGTTTTCGACCATTCTAACCCTTCTAATCAATCACGAAGCATACTATACAGTCATAGCAACATGTATAATCAACCATAAACACCAAAACAATATTTTGATAGGTTAAAACGGATCAAACATAGCCAAAATCCCATATTTTCCCTTAAGCATGTTTAAACAAAACTAATGATAGGAATGGTAAAACTTAACCAAATTAACCAAATTTTCTAACAGAAGCCTAACACAATATTTCGAAATTTATCAATATTTTTCCAGATTTTTAACATGTATAAATTCGCTAATTATCACTAATTACCCTTAATTAACCATAATTAGTGAGGAACTATACAAATCACTCGCCTTAGCCATGAACAAATTACCAAATCTGTAATGATTCTCTGTTTGGCATTCTTCCCAAGGCTATACAGCAGTTCTACCCCGATTCTTGTGCTAATCCACTTTGATTTGATGTAGATTTGGCCTAATTAGCAATTAGAAGGTGATTTGGGGTGTTTTAGATGTTGGAGGCCATTACTAGGGTTCCAAGAATGAAAGTGGCAGCTGTGAAAGTGAGAAAAAGGGTGTTCTCTAAACCCTAACAGCCCTTAAATACTCCAAATCCCGAAATTCCCCTTTGGGCCTAGCTGTTAATCACCCGGTTAAGCCCAATTAAGTTCTTTTTCACCATCTGAAACTTGTTTCGGCTATATCTCCCAAACAGTGAGTCCGTTTGGCTAATGTGACCACTCTAGGGAAATGTAAACCATCATCTGAATCTAATGGAAGTGGTTTCAGGTCAAAACTCCTTCCCAATCAAAAGTTATGGCTGAAACAAGATCAGCTAGGGGCAAAACGGTTATTTAAAAACCGACAAAAATCATGAACATGGGAAATGACCCCAATAGTCGTCTCCCAAAGTTACATGACCATACGACTTCGCATGTGAATGAAATAAATATTCTACGATCCTTCGATGCGTAGAATGCAGGTCGTTACATCCCCCCCCCCCCCCCAATAGGAAATTTCGTCCCCGAAATTCCTTAACTCAAAACATACAAAGGATCTGCATGCCTACCAGCCACATACAACAATCAAACATGCAAAACAAACAAAACAAGCCTGTCCTAGCATGCAGAAAGACTAAATCGAAACTGAAACCTTACCAGGCGAAGAGTTCTGGATACGTCTTCCTAATGCTCTCCTTTGTCTCCCAAGTACAGTCATTCTCATTCTCACCCCACTGAACTTTGACTAATTTCACCGCCTTCCTTCGAAGTTGCTTCGTATCGTTCCCAACAATACGCATAGGCTTGCGGTTCCCAACCGCCTCGGGTTCAACCTCGATATCGTCCAACTGATCAGGTGAAATAGTCACATCGAGGTCGTGCACGAACTTCCTTAACTGGGAAACATGAAATACATTGTGAACTCCTGCCATCTTCTCTGGTAATTCAACTTTATGTGCCAAATTTTTAATTTGCTCAAGAACTGGGAATGGACCAACAAATCTTGGTGTCAACTTGCCTTTTCTGCCAAATCGTATCACGCTCTTCAACGGGGAAATCTTGACAAACACCAAGTCGCCAATGTAGAATTTTAATTCTCTTCTCCTCTTATCGACATTACTCTTCTGCCTATCTTGGGCAGCCTTCATTCGCTTTTGGATAACCTTAATCTTAGCTGAAGTTTCTCTTATCACATCTGGTCCAAGCACAAACTTCTCGCCAGTTTTGTAACACCCTGTGTTTCTGTTAACACTAATGTTCACAAATTAGAGAATAACTAATCTCAAACGTGAGAATTAATGGAAATGGGTTGCGCCATTGTGTTCGTCTCGGAATTCTGGTTGAGATAGAATCCGAGTTTACGTGAATTGGACTTCGTATGAAGGAGTTATGGCCATCGGAAGTTTCATAAAATTCAAAACAGATTTCAAAATTTGAAAATTCCGAGTCAGATAGGCTAGGCGGGAATTTTCCCGCCAGGGCCAGGTCGACCATAGGGTCGACCTGGGGGTCGACATACCCTAACCAGGTCGACCTCCCCCCCCCCTCCCGGGCAGATTTGAATTATGACCTGTTAATGACTAGACACTGACTCATTAGGGTTTCTGATATGCTATGGTTGGCTGGGATTAATTCAGGGTTGATCGGACGGCTTAAACTAATCCTAAACTCTATAAAAAGACATGTAGACTCAAACCCTAAAATCAAAACAAAATTAGATTCATGGCCTCCATGCCGTCACCTAGCAACTCAGCATAGCCGCCACCAATTAGAGAGGAAGAAAGCTAATCTAATTCAATTCTTTTCAACTTTAACAACGAATCTTTTTCAAGGGAAAGCTATTACAACTTCAGAACTCAGAATTTAGAATTCAGGACCTTCTCTGAATTGTGAGTTCGATAATTTTAATAAAATAATTAGCAAATCAATTGGATTGATTTATGATGTGGACTATTTGGATATGATGTGAATTATTGACCGCATGTTATTATTCATGTAGTAAATTGTGATGTTTATGTTGTAAGATGCTGTCTTGTAAAGTTGTGATCATCTATGTTGTAATTTTATGATTGGCTTATGTATAATCGAATCACCATGTTGTTCATATGTTAGTTTGGATTTGTTGATTTATATGATAAATCATAAGTATGTATGCAAGTTTAGATTTTTATTAAGACATGAATCATATGCAAGTTGGGGAAAATTATATATAACCTTATATGCTTCATGACATCTATTTTAGATCTAAAGTTAGGCTATGACATGTGTGAGTTATATGCCAAATTCTACATGCTAGTTTACATGTTTAGATGTAAGTTTATACCATTGTTATGTTGCATAAATCACATATGCAAGTTTATATGAATACATGTGTTTGAAAATGAATCATGTTATGCAAGTTTGTGGTTACAACCTATGCAAGTTTACACCTTCATATGTATATCTATGACATACATGATTTACGCAAATTTGTGACCATTATCTAAACAAGTTCACACCTTTAGATTTGGATTTATGACATATGTAATTTTATGCAAGTTGTAACTTTGGCCTATGCAAGTTTTAGATATAGAACATCATTCACACATGCAAGTTCACCCTTTATGTTTAGATCTATTTTTAATTATATGTATGTTGTGATGTTTTCTCTTTATTTCATGAGTTAGATTATTCGAGTCTAACGTATATTTTACGTTAAACGAACGAACGTACAACGTGCGGAAATGGCATAAATAAATTGTGATGAAAATTGGTATGATTTTACATACCATAAATAGATGGAAATAATTGAGTCAATTATGGCCATAGTTAAATTTGGAATTAATTGATAATTTGAATAAGGAAAGTAATTCAAATTGGGGAATGATTAATTAGGAGTAATTAATCGTCTAAGACACGAGGTTAGGCTCTTTTGTGGTGTAAGACTGCCCGGACCTGCCCGGCAAATCCGGCTGCCACAAATGCCAGTCTAATGTGAGAGGTCTTAGGCATAAATTAAATACGTAACAATTGTAAAGACACGAGGTTAGGCTCGTTTGTGGTGTAAGACTGCCCGGACCCGCCCGACAAATCCAGCTGCCACAAATGTCAGTCTAATGTGGGAGGTCTTTATGAGGTTACGGTCTTAATGAATTAAGAAACACTTAACCATATAAACATGTAGTGGGGACATGAGGGGGTTAAGTGGGTGCCTTGGGTGGCATGTGGAATCTAGTGGGTGTCTTGGGTGGCATTTGAAATACGATTAGAAATACTTAACCAAAATTGAAACATGTAAGTAAACATGAATAAGAAGTGGGTTAAGTGGGATGTACTAGAGGTGACCAAGCTTAGGTGGATAGCTTGTGTCAAGTAATGGGGGCCCATTTCAACCAGTAACGCATACGTATCTTTGTGGGCTCGACCCAAGTCGAGGATGGGACACGCGTACCGGGCTTGACTGTAAGAGGCCAAAACGGGTTAGCGGTGGCAACTCAAGTCCAACGGGTTCATATGCGTGTGTGGACCCAGGCTGGTAGGTAAGACGTTGTTGCATCGTGTAGGTATAAGCCATTCATTATTTGTGGTATCGGGTTGCCACTTTGGGGAGTGATACACCCCACTGTGGGGCCAGCACGGGTATCTACGAGTTAGGGAGTCGATCGCTTGGGGATAGTGGGTACAACTAATGGAGATAGGGGCAGGCGACACCTATGAAGGCAGCTAGGGGTGCACGAAACTACCAATATCGTTATTAAGTCTGTAGGCGGGATCAACCTTAGGGTGACTAGTGGTGGTGCAGTATAGCAATTATCTTTTAGTGTTGGTGTAGTTTAGTAATTATCTTATAGTGGTTTAGGTGCGCTTTAACGATATTGTTGTTCATCTTGTTTCCTTGTTTACTCTGCCATACTCAATGGTTCATGATCATTTCCTGATTTTCCAACTTATGCCTTAGCCTAGTTACTTTGGTAATTATATTGTTAAAGTTATCGCACTCGCCAGACTTTATGTCTGACCCCCTTTGTTTCCTCCTCTTTTTTTCCTCCCCCCCCAAGGTGCTCAGGTTGGAACCAGCACCAGTGGAGTTTGATTTTGGACAACTGTATCACTTGCTTTTAGAAGATTGCTTGGATCGCTGAAGTAAAGTTCAGCCTCTCTTTTATTTATGGCTATTTTGTATTGGGGATTATGTCTTTCAATTTATATACTTTGAGTTGGTCAAGATGGATATTATGTACTTTGACTCTGGTTTTGATGATGTAATCAAACTTATGTATTTTCCGCTGCATTGAAATAAAGTTTTAATTTTTCAAGTACTGTTTATATCTGTCTTGTTGTTAAGTTTCTTTTCTATACTCACTTAAAACACTCCATAGAAGTTAATGCATTCCCTTTGTGAGTGACATTAATGGACGTGGGGTGTTACACGTGGTATCAGAACTGAAGGTTACCAGAACAAATATGAATTTTGAAAAGCTATTTTTCAAAAACAATTTTTATAAAGAAGTACCTTCAAAGTATGTTTTAAGGAAAGTATTTTCAAGAGAAAAGCTTATTTTAGAAAGCATAACCCCAATGGCCATATATCTTTCCTTCGGTTCTTTTGTATTGAATCTTTCCTTTTTTTTGTTTCAGCATTTCTGAAGCATCTGAGATACCAGAGGGTGTTCATGTACCTAGTTGGTTTCGTCAATATCTCGAGACTAGGGCCGCCACCGCAGGTCCAGCAAATGCTCCTTCTCCTCCTCGCGTCGATAATTTCACAAAGATATGTAAGGACTTTAGGGCAATGGGTGTAAGACCTTTTCACGGAACAGAGACATTTGTTTAAGCTCGAAACTGGCTAAAGGAGGTGGAAGAATTGTTTGGAATCTTTGAAGTGGATGATGGAAGAAAGGTCCAGTTAGCTGCCTGGATAATGAAGGATGAGGCCTCGTTTTGGTGGGAGGTCACTATTGGAGGACGTCCAGTCGATAGATGGACAGATTTTAGGCAGAGGTTTGAGACGAAGTTTCTCTCACAGGCTGAAGAGAATCTATACATGGAAAGGTTTCTAGCATTGAAGCAAGGGAATCAATCGGTGAAAGAGTACGTCAACAAATTCAATCAGTTGGCAAGATTTGGCTTGGACTTGGTGAATACTCTGAAAAGAAGGCCCTGAGATTTGTTAAGGGTTTGAACGAGCCGCTTCATGGGTTAGCAATGACCCACATCCCCATGTGGGCTACCTTTGAGAGACTAGTTGACATGGCACTTATGCATGAAGAGGAGAAGGGCGCCAACGCTAATAAGGCACCCGAGAAGAAAGGGGATCAAAAGAAACTGCAACAGCAACAACAGAACAAGAAAGGTGGTAAAGGCAACAATGCTAAGGGGAAGAAGAGATGCTTTAATTGTGGGACGCCAGGCCATCTAAGCAAAGATTGTAGGAAGAAAAAGAAGACTGGCTGTTTCCACTATGGCGAAGCGGACATCTGATTAAGGACTGCCCAAGGAAAGGGCAGAGGGCAGGGTCTACCTCGGGAGGACAGGTGCAGGCTCTTATGGCACCAGGGCAGGCAAGAAAAGGCTGTCGTGGTCCCACCGCTGCAAGAACGAGGTAGAGCATTTTCCGTTGAAAGTTTAGTTTTTCTGTTTGATCATCTTGTCCGTACTTTATTCGATTCTGGCGCATCACATTCGTTTATCTCTACATCATTAGTTGAAACACTGCACCTAGATACTAGTCTTGTTACTGATCCCTTAGTAGTCTCAAATCCTATTGGTGGTTCGACACATCTTTCTATGATTTGTCGGGATTTGAGAGTGTTTATCTTGGGCGTTGAGTTTGAATGCAATGCCTTTGTTCTTGGCTTCATGGGCTACGGTTTAATTCTAGGTATGGATTGGCTAACTAGATATGGGGCCATCCTAGATTGTGAAAGAAGGGTAGTTAGATTGTTGACTCGTTTTGGAAAGACCCTTGATATTTCTTGTGACCCTAGAGGTCCAGTAATGCTTAACTACCTAGAATCCCTTGACGCATCCGATGATGATTTACATTATGTTCCCATAGTCCGTGAATATGTTGATGTCTTCGATGAGGTGAGGGGTTTACCCCCAAAACGTGAGATAGACTTTCGAATATATATAGTAGATAATGCAAAGCCAGATGCATTGCCAGTGCGCCACATGACTCCAAGAGAGAGAAGAGAACTCAGTAAGCAAGTGAAGGAATTGCTTGAGAAGGGGTTCATCAGACGTAGTATATCGGAGTGGGGTGCTCCAGTAGTATTTGCCACGAAGGCAGATGGGTCCCTTAGACTTTGTGTGGACTATAAAGAACTTAATAAGCTTACTAAGAAGAATAGACGCCCACTGCCGAGGATTGACGATCTCTTCGATCAGTTAGTTGGTGCCTCAGTGTTTTCACAGTTGGACTTAGCCATGGGTTTCCATCAGTTGAGGGTGGCTGACGATAGCATAGACAAGACTGCCTGTAGGACTCCGGACGGTTTCTTCGAGTGACTTGTGATGCCCTTCGGTTTGACAAACGCCCCCACATACTTTGTTGACTTAATGAGTAGGGTGTTTAGGGAGTACCTTAATAAATTCGTGGTAGTCTTTGCGGACGACATCTTGATCTTTTCTAAGAACGAGGAAGAGCATGCCCTACATCATAGGGAAGTGTTGGAGACTCTTCGAGCGCATAGCCTTAAAGCTAAATTTTCTAAATGTCACTTTTGGAGGAAGGAAGTGCGATTCTTAGGGCACGTGGTTTCCAAAGAAGGGACAGAATAGCTGTGGATCCCGCGAAGGTAGTGGCCATCCAAGATTGGAAGGTTCCTAAAAATGCTACCGAGGTGAGGAGTTTCTTAGGGTTGGTTGGCTACTATAGGAAGTTTATCAAAGACTTCGCAAAAATATCAGCCTCATTAACACGCTTGACGAAGAAGAACCTAGTTTTCACATGGGACATAGATTGTGATGATGCGTTCCAACATTTAAAGAGAGCTTTGACCACAACCCCAGTCTTAGTATTGCCAAATGGGAGTAAGCCATTTACCGTTTATACCGATGCTTGTGGCACAGGACTAGGCGCAGTCTTAATGCAAGAGGGAAGGGTAATAGCCTATGGTGGAAGGCAGCTGAGAGTGCATGAGAGAAATTACCATACACATGACCTAGAGTTGGTTGCTATTGTTTTCGCGCTTAAGTCTTGGCGCCATTATCTTCTTGGCGAGAAATTCGAATTGTTCACTGACTACAAGTCGCTAAAATGCTTATTCTCTCAGAAGGACTTGAACTTAAGGCAGCAAAGGTGGATGGAATTCTTAGCATCCTACGATTTCGAGATAGCATATACCCCTGGCAAGGGTAATGTGGTGGCAGATGCCTTAAGTAGGAAGAGGTTATCCTTGAGTCCGTTGTTTGTTGAGCGACGAAGCTTAGAGTTCATCTCTACGTTTGACTTTAAACCTTCCGTTGACTTTGTACCCGGTTTGCTAGCATCCTTGGAGGTCAGACCTACGCTTTTGGGACGGATTGGTGAGGCACAATTAGATGACCCACAATTGGTTGAGTTAGTAGAGAAGCTCAAAAGGGGAGATTCATCGAGCTATCTCAGTAGGTATACTATAGATAATAAGGGTTGGTTACGTAGGGACGGTAGACTTTGTGTACCAAAAGACGAGGACCTAAGGAAGACCATTCTTGATGATGCACATCGTTCGAAGATGACCATCCATCCCGGCGGGGACAAGATGTACATGGACATGAGACGAGTTTACTTTTGGGCCGGCATGAAGAAGGACGTGGCCGAGTTTGTCGCTAGATGCTTGGCGTGCCAACAAGTAAAAGCAGAGCAAAAGAAGCCCGGTGGATTTCTTCATCCATTGGAGGTCCCACAATGGAAGTGGGAAAGCATCTCGATGGATTTTGTTGACGGGTTACCGAGATCGAGGAAGGGTAATATGGGGATTTGGGTCGTGGTAGACAGACTTACCAAGAGCGCACATTTCATTCCCGTGAAGAGTAAGAGGACTGCTCCATGGTTAGCCTCCGTATACATTCGAGAGATAGTTCGTTTACACGGTGTTCCTTCTAGCATAGTGAGCGATCGCAATCCTATCTTTACTAGCGAATTTTAGAACAACTTGCAAGAGGCGGTAGGGACTCAGTTATGTTTGAGCACCGCATATCGTCCTCAAATGGACGGTCAGACCGAGAGGGTGAATCGTATTCTAGAGGACCTATTGAGTTTGTGTGTCTTAGACTTCGGAGGTACATGGGAGGAACATCTTCCATTGGTGGAGTTCGCATATAATAATAGCTTTCAGTCTAGCATTGGCATGGCACCTTTCGAGGCTCTTTATGGATGGCCATGTCGTTTGCCTATATGTTGGTGGGAGTCTACAGATAAGATCTTGCTTGGGCCCGATATGATTAGAGAGACTTCAGAAAAGATCGATTTGATTTGAAGGAGGTTGAAGACGGCGCAAGATAGGTAGAAATCTTATGCAGACAAGAGAAGGTCAGATCTTGAGTTTGATATTGGGGACGTGGTCTTTGTCAATGTGTCTCCATTACGGAATGTCGTTCGCTTTGGGTCCGTTGGGAATTTAGCACCAAGGTTCGTAGGGTCGTTTCCTATTAAGGAGAGGATTGGGCAGATGGCGTATAGAGTGGAGTTGCCCGAGAGACTTAGTGGCGTACACGATGTATTCCATGTATCACATTTGAGGAAGTGCTTGCACGAGACCACGGAAGTGGTAGAGCCGAGCTTGCTTAGAGAGGTGGAGATAGAGCGTGATGCGACGATTTGACGAGCTCCTACGTGCATTCTTGGGTCAGAGGTTAAGAAGTTGAGGAATCGAGAGGTCAAGCTAGTCAAAGTACAATGGGGAGATGATGAGAGCAACGCTACTAGGGAGACGGAAGAGAAGATGCGTTCATTGTACCCTTTTCTTTTCGAGGGTATGTCCTTTAATTTCTCCTTTATCGCTTAGCTTGTACTTGTTTTATCTTTAGTATGTCCTCTCGCTAGTATCGTTGACCTTTAGATAGGGTAATCCTATGGTTGAAACATGTGTTTGAGACATGTTATGTATGATGGATGCATGTGGATGCAAGTGTTTGCTAGTGGTTGCTCGTGGATGCATATACACACACTTTAGGCACTAGATCGGCTCAGTCACTTCAAATTGCATATTGCATATAAATGTGTGTGCATATTTAAGCTAATGGATGTATAATGGTTGCGCTATCATATGGATGCGGCATTTTGGTGAATGGTTGTACACGCATGTAGAAGTAATATGTATTGATAGGGTTCTTCGCATACATAATGGACGCATGGTACTATCATGGTTTGCATTAAGGAGGTCAACTGAATCAGTAGACCGCCTGATTATGCATTAGATAAGGAACATATACACAGACTTCTTGCATATGTTCATACAACATTAGGAATTTTATAAGGACAATGGATGTCTGCGTTTGATGGTTGAGTAGATGGTTGTTTGTATGGTAGGATATGCATTCTCCTTAACTTGGAGATTTCGGGGGCGAAATCCTTTAAGGAGGGGAGAATGTAACACCCTGTATTTCTGTTAACACTAATGTTCACAAATTAAAGAATAACTAATCTCAGACGTGAGAATTAAGTGAAACGGGTTGCGCCATTGTGTTCGTCTTAGAATTCTGGTTGAGATAGAGTTCGATTTTGCGTGAATTGGACTTCGTATGAAGGAGTTATAGCCATCGGAAGTTTCAAAAAATTCAAAATAGATTTCAAAATTTGAAAATTCAGAGTCAGATGGGCTAGGCGGGAATTTTCCCGCCAGGGCCAGGTCGACCATAGGGTCGACCTGCCCTGACCAGGTCGAGCATAAGGTCGACCTAGGGGTCGACCTGCCCCCCGGGAAGATTTGAATTATGACCTGTTAATGACTAGACGCTGACTCATCAGGGTTTCTGATATGCTCTGGTTGGCTGGGATTAATTCTGGGTTGATCGGACGGCTTAAACTAATCCTAAACTCTATAAAAAGACATGTAGACTCAAACCCTAAAATCAAAACAAAATTAGATTCATGGCCTCCATGCCGTCACGTAGCAACTCAGCATAGCCGCCACCAATTAGAGAGGAAGAAAGCTAATCTAATTCAATTCTTTTCAACTTTAACAACGAATCTTCTTCAAGGGAAAGCAATTACAACTTCAGAACTCAGAATTCAGAATTCAAGACCTTCTCTGAATTGTGAGTTCGATAATTTTAATAAAATAATTAGCAAATCAATTGGATTGAGTTATGATGTGGACTATTTGGATATGATGTGAATTATTGGCCGCATGTTATTATTCATGTAGTAAATTGTGATGTTTATGTTGTAAATTGTATGATGTTATCTTGTAAAGTTGTGATCATCTATGTTGTAATTTTATGATTGGCTTATGTATAATCGAATCACCATGTTGTTCATATGTTAGTTTGGGTATGTTGATTCATATGATAAATCATAAGTATGTATGCAAGTTTAGATTTTTATTAAGACATGAATCATATGCCAGTTGGGGAAAATTATATATAACCTTATATGCTTCATGACATCTATTTTAGATCTAAAGTTAGGCTATGACATGTGTGAGTTATATGCCAAATTCTACATGCTAGTTTACATGTTTAGATGTAAGTTTATACCATTGTTATGTTGCATAAATCACATATGCAAGTTTATATGAATACACGTGTTTGAAAATGAATCATGTTATGCAAGTTTGTGGTTACTTCCTATGCAAGTTTACACCTTTAGATGTAGATCTATGACATACATGATTTATGCAAGTTTGTGACCATTATTTAAACAAGTTTACACCTTTAGATTTGGATTTATGACATATGTAATTTTATGCAAGTTGTAACTTTGGCCTGTGCAAATTTTAGATGTAGAACATCATTCACACATGCAAGTTCACCCTTTATGTTTAGATCTATTTTTAATTATATGTATGTTGTGATGTTTTCTCTTTATTCCATGAGTTAGACTATTCGAGTCTAACGTATATTTTACGTTAAACGAACGAACGTACAACGTGGGGAAATGGGATAATATTAAAAAGATTTAATATTGAAAATTGGCATAAATGCCTTAAATGGCATAAAATAAATTATGATGAAAATTGGTATGATTTTACATACCATAAATAGATGGACATAATGAGTCAATTATGGCTATAGTTAAATTTGGAATTAATTGATAATTTGAATAGGGAAAGTAATTCAAATTGGGGAATGATTAATTAGGAGTAGTTAATCGTCTAAGACACGAGGTTAGGCTCTTTTGTGGTGTAAGACTGCCCGGACCCGCCCGACAAATCCAGCTGCCACAAATGCCAGTCTAATGTGAGAGGTCTTAGGCATAAATTAAATACGTAACAATTGTAAAGACACGAGGTTAGGCTCGTTTGTGGTGTAAGACTGCCCGGACCCGCCAGGCAAATCCAGCTGCCACAAATGCCAGTCTAATGTGGGAGGTCTTTATGAGGTTACGGTCTTAATGAATTAAGAAACACTTAACCATATAAACATGTAGTGGGGACATGAGGGGGTTAAGTGGGTGCCTTGGGTGGCATGTGGAATCTAGTGGTTGCCTTGGGTGGCATTTGAAATACGATTAGAAATACTTAACCAAAATTGAAACATGTAAGTAAACATGAATAAGAAGTGGGTTAAGTGGGATGTACTAGAGGGGACCAAGCTTAAGTGGATAGCTTGTGTCAAGTAATGGGGGCCCATTTCAACCAGTAACCCATACGTATCTTTGTGGGCTCGACCCAAGTCGAGGACGGGACACGCATACTGGGCTTGACTGTAAGAGGCCAAAACGGGTTAGTGGTGACAACGCAAGTCCAACGGGTTCATATGCGTGTGTAGACTCGGGTTGGTAGGTAAGACTTGCTGCATCGTGTAGGTATAAGCTGTGCATTATTTGTGGTATCGGGTTGCCACTTTGGGGAGTGATACACCCCACTATGGGGCCAACATGGGTATCTACGAGTTAGGGAGCCGATCGCTTGGGGATAGTGGGTACACCTAGTGGAGATAGGGGCAGGCGGCACCTATGAAGGCAGCTAGGGGTGCACGAAACTACCAATATCATTATTAAGTCTGTAGGCGGGATCAACCTTAGGGTGACTAGTGGTGGTGCAATATAGCAATTATCTTATAGTGTTGGTGTAGTTTAGTAATTATCTTATAGTGGTTTAGGTGCGCTTTAACGATATCGTTGTTCATCTTGTTTCCTTGTTTACTCTGCCATACTCAATGGTTCATGATCATTTCCTGATTTTCCAACTTATGCCTTAGCCTTGTTACTTTGGTAATTATATTGTTAAAGTTATCGCACTTGCCAGACTTTATGTCTGACCCCTTTGTTTTCTCCTCTTTTCTTCCTTCCCCCCCCCCCCCCAAGGTGCTCAGGTTGGAACTAGCACCAGTGGAGCTTGATTTTGGACAGCTGTATCACTTGCTTTTAGAAGATTGCTTGGATCGCTGAAGTAAAGTTCAGCCTCTTTTTTATTTATGGCTATTTTATTTATGGATATTATGTACTTTGACTCTGGTTTTGATGATGTAATCAAACTTATGTATTTTACGGTGCATTGAAATAAATTTTTATTTTTCAAGTACTGTTTATATCTGTCTTGTTGTTAAGTTTCTGTTCTATACTCACTTAAAACGCTCCATAGAAGTTAATGCATTCCCTTTGTGAGTGACATTAATGGATGTGGGGTGTTATAAGTTTCTAACCAACATGATGGTGTGTTACACGGTCTTCCGTACAAAGCTTCAAATGGAACCAAACCAATATTGGATTGATAACTATTATTATATGCAAACTCTACTAGATGCAAATGGTCATCCCATGATCCACCAAAGTCTAATATGCAAGCTCTCAAGAGATCTTCTAATACTCGATACACCCTCTCTGTCTGTCTGTCGGTTTGAGAATGATACGCGGTACTGAGATGTAATTCAGATCCTAACGCCTCTTGTAAGCTCTTCCAAAATTCACTAGTGAACAACGGATCTAGGTCACTCACAATGCCTTTGGGTATCCCATGAAATCTCACTACCCACTTTACATATAGTTCAGCTAACTTAGTTGCCGTTCTATTCGACTTGACGGGTATAAATCTTGCACTCTTGGTCAATCGGTCCACAATCACCCAAATGTTATCATGGCTCGATCTAGTCCTTGGTAACCCATCAATGAAATCCATTGAGACTTGTTCCCATTTCCATTCTGGAATCTCTAATGGTTGCAACAAACCACCAGGCTTCTTTTGCTCAGCTTTAACTAGCTGGCAATTCATGCATTTGGATATAAACTTCCCAATGTCTCTTTTCATCCCTTCCCAGTAGAAAGTCAGCTTCATGTCTCGATACATCTTGTTACCACCGGGGTGTATAGTCAGTTTTGAGTGATGACATTCTCTAAGCACTTCATCTCTCAATCCATTGACATTGGGTACAACTAGTCTTCCATTCTTTCTAAGCCATCCATTTCGATCAAGCCCATACTTGCTCATCTCTTCGTCGATTTCCATCTCTAACTTTGAGACGATTTCCAATAGGTTAGGATTGTCCCTCTGACTGGAACCAATCCGCTCAATCAAATTGGGTCTGATCGTCAAACTTGCTAACATTTCTGGATCCAATTCGCACTTTGGTCTGAAATCATACCCTGCGATGTACTCCAGTTACTTCCATTCAAGAAACATAGCCCCTAAACTGGCATGTCTTCTACTCAGTGTATCAGTTACCGCATTTCCCTTTCCTGGCGTATATGCGATATCGAAATCATAGGAAGCCAAGAATTCTAACCATCTTTGCTGTCGGAGATTTAGATCCTTCTGAAAGAAGAGATACTTTAACGATTTATGATCAGTAAACAACTCGAATCTTTCTCCCAAAAGATAATGTCTCCACATCTTCAACGCGAATATAATCGCTGCTAATTCCAAGTCATGGATATGGTATCTTTTCTCGTGCGGTTTCAATTGTCGACTTGCATAAGCTACAACCCTACCTCCTTGCATTAGTACAACACCCAGTCCGGTACCACATGCATCTGTATATACTGTTATCTCTTCATTCCCCTTAGGAATGACTAACACTGGTGCACATGTCAACTTTTCCTTTAAACTCTTGAATGCATTCTCGCACTTTTCGTCCTAGACGAAGGCTTGATTCTTCTTGGTCAACTGAGTCAACGGTGCTGCTATCTTGGAGAAATCTTGGATAAACTTACAATAATACCCAGCTAACCCCAAGAAACTTCTTATGTCCGTTGCATTCTTGGGCGTAGACCAATCTTGTACCGTAGCCACCTTCGTAGGGTGCACGGCGATACCATTTTCTGAAACAACATGGCCCAAGAATCTCACTTCCCTTCTCCAGAAGTGACACTTAGAAAACTTTTCTTTCAATTGGTGTTTTCGCAACACCTCCATCACTATCCTCAAGTGTTCCTTGTGTTCTTCCTCTGTCCTCGAATAAACAAGTATATCGTCCACGAGCACAAGAACAAATTTATTCAACTGCCCTCGCGTTATAATGTTCTAGTCATATGCTATCGTGCGTCGTTACGGCTACATGAAAGTGATTTTTTTCTGTGAGATCTGCACTGCTGTGCTGCAAGCCTATTTGGGGATAATGTGTATTTCATTTTGGTCTTTTTTCCCGGAATGTATGTTATATCTACACTAGAAAGTGATTATTTTAGTTAATTTATTATTGCAACTTATTTAATGAGCGTGAATGTAAGTATTCGAGTGAATTTTCTCCCTGTAAGGAGTTACTTGTGATTGCATTGGCAACAGTTATTATCTTGTTTTCCTCTAGATCTTCATTGGAATCCGGTTATGTAATTGTACACCATGCGTGGTGTTAATATATTTTTCGGACCGCAATGGTACAGTCTGTTTCAAAATTATTTTTCTTAAAAAACACATACTTATAAAATTCTAGTAAATACTTTATTTGACTACGGGTCTGTATATGGTTTTATAATATATGGTCAAGTGATCCGGGTATGTATCATTTTAACCCGTAGTGTTTTATTTTCGAGAATGTACCATTTTAACACGGGTCCCAAATTAGTGTCAAAAATAATACAATCGATCTGATATGTATCATTTCAACTCATAATGATTTCTACAGGTAACTTGCAGTGTGAAAACATATCAGATCAACAATATATTAATTCATGTGTCAAATATCAATATCGCATAACATAACATGTAACATAAATTATATAAACATAACATAATTTTTGTCATGTACCATGGTCGCATCAACATTTCAAATTGTGTCAATTAACTTAATATAAAACTGTCAGTCTTGAGTGATTGCTCACCTATTCTATTTCCACTTACAAATGTCGTTATTAATCGAATACATTAACTTAAATCAATTTGAAATTAACAGCTCAAATTGGGAATAGAGTTTATTTAAAATAATAAAATAGTTTTTAATTTAGAATAGTTAAATTATATATATATATATTAATTTTAATATAGAATAATTATATTTAAAATGGTTATAAAATTTTATACTCGTTAAAAACTTATACAATAGTTTTGTCTAAAATAGTTATAAAATTATAATAAATATATTACCTTAAATAAAATAGTTATGGGGACAAACAGTAAAGAAAAATAAGATTAATTAAAATAGTTCGATAATAATACTCCAAAATAATTTAAATATAATTCTGTAATCCAAACCAAGTATCTGTATTTCAAAGTTTGACATACCATAAATTCCTACTCAAATCGAATTAAATTTAACCGGTACAAATTTCTAATTTATTATTTTATAATTAAAATCAAAACTCATAATTTTTACTTTAATTTGGTTTAAATATTACATTCAAAATCCATTTCATTTCATTATTTTATTCAAAACAGCATTCCAAGTTTATTTATCAAGTTAATTTCTTAAATCAAATTTCAAAGTTTTATCTTTAAATCAATTAAACAACCGGTCGGCTTTGCCAAAAAAAACAATTTACTTACTAAATTCTTTAATTAAATGCATTCTTTCATTTAACTAATTTAAAACTATTAAATTCTAAAGTTAAACTTTTTCCATATATTAAATTTAGTAGATTAAATCTTTAAATTATATTAAATTAAATTACATTCTTGACATAAATTTTTAAAACTAAATAAATACTTTGTATTAAATTTCAAATTTTAAATTAAATTATTATATTAAATTAAGTTTATATTATATTAAGTTAGTTTATATTTTATTTAATTAGTTAAATTAAATCTTTTAAAAGAAACAAATATAATTTATAAATTAATTTTAAGCAACAAATCTAATTTGAAAATCATATTTAATCTTTTCATTAAATTAATCACATTTAAATTCACAAATTCAAGTTAAATACTCTAACATTAATTTAAAATAAAATATTTAAATTATTTTTCAAAATAGTTTATTTAATACAATATATATTTATAAAATTTGAGAAAATAGTTTATTTGACAATGGCCCTATATGGTTTTCTATATCATGGCCAAATGATTCAGGTATGTGTTTTTTCAACCTGTAATGTTTTATTTTTAGGTATACATCGTTTTAACTCATATCCCAAATTAGTGTAAAAAACAATTAAATTATTTGAGTACGTATCATTCCAACCCATAATGATTTTTCTTTCTAGGAAATTTGTTTTGTGATAACATATTACATCAACATAGTATACAGATTCATGTGTCACATATTAACATCACATAACATAACATAATATGTGCCATAAATCATATAAACATAACATAAAATGACATATACCTCTCAAATAATGTCAATTAACTCAATATAAAATGTTAGTCTTGAGTGATTGCTCACCTTTCGTGGTTTTTAGAATTGGACATGAGCAACAATATGAAACAATACAGATGCAAAAACACATACTTAAAGCAAGAAAATAGAGAATAAAGTAGTGACAACTTGAACTTTAAAATTGAATCAATGGCAAAACTCAACAGCAAGACAAAGAAAGACGATGCAAAGCACAAGTGCTCAAGATCGAGTCAGAGAGTATAGACCAAAGCAAGGATCAGCCACCATAAACATATTTGTAAAACAAAACTAGATATCAATTATGAGATTTGTTCTCTCTTTTTCTAGAGCAAATATGAAAAGAGGACTTGCCTGGTTTTGGTGAAAGAATAAGCTGTTGGTTTTGCTACATGGCGCAGGCAGTTTGGCCAGTGGGTCAGGTCAGGTATGGGCTGGTTGTAGATCCTGGAAGTTGCGCAATGAAAGGACTTTGCAGTGGAGTTCGAACATGCGGGTTTGGGATATGGTGGTGTTGCAGGCGTGGTGAAGGTTGTCGAGGGGTTTAGGGTGATATTCGTGGGTGCTAGGAAAAACCATGGTTGTAGGGAGGAGACTTGGTGACTGTAGGATGGTGATTGGCTAGAGGGGATTGCATGGATAGAGGGAGGAACCTTCATGGCTTTTTGGTTGGTGGCGCGGTGGGGCTACGTGGCACATGGGTGGAGATGCAGTTATTTCTGCATGAGAAGGGGGATGTGATTTTTGGAAAATACAAGAAGAAGTTGATTTGCAATAGGGAACATGCATCAGCCATTTTGTGGCATATATATTTTTCCTTCTTTAATGTTGCGTGAGTTGGGCGGAGGGAAGCAATATGCTATAGGCTTGGAAGCATTTCGCGCATGCAAAGGAAGTGAGACGCATGCCATTTCTTGGCATTTCCTCTCTTTTTTCCAATTTTTATTTTTTACAAGAACGAAGTTTTATGCTTTGGAAAGAAATCATTTCATATTTCATATCTCAAGAAAAAAGGAGACGAGGCAGAGAGAAGAAAACAGGCAGTAATGCTTGAAAATGTTGAGCTAATGAGAATGGTGTGCAGGTTTTTGAATTCTTCTCTTCCGGAACCAATAGATTAATTATATTGACTGACTTTTAGGAAGTTGCGTGATAACACCATTCTCCAAAACATGGAAATCAAATATTACAGAATTCAAGAGGTTAAGTAAATAATAAAGAAACAATTTGTCAAAATACATATATATATGTATCAATAGTTTTTGCGCATTTAAAAAAATCGAACGCCAAAATTCTGAAAACAATTTATTTCCAAAACAGTTTATTCAATTTAACTAAAACTCATGAATAAAACAAACTTGCATATTTTACTATGAATTTGTCTCCTATGTTATGTTATTTCAAATTTTAAGTTTCTAACGCTGGTTGCGCTATATCGTTTGTTGCTACATCAATCGACTATATAAGTCGATTTAAATGGAGCAACAAATTTTGACGTTTTCATTGTAAAATTTACTAGTTCAATTTTGTAAAAAAAATATTACATTTTAAGAATCGATGTTTCAGCGTTTTATTAGTAATTGATTTATTGATAGTTTTTAGGACAAATGAGTTTTGAATGAATAATATGTAATTCAAAACTCATCTGTTCAAAATTTATTTCTAATTTACAATGTATATGTAATGACCTAGGGAATTTCAACCTCGAATTTCGATACTAATACATGCTATGTAGTCACCTGCGTAAAGCCAAGTACCATAAACCTAGAAAGTTAGAAGAAAAAAGTAAGAGGGTGAGAAAGAAGAAAGAAAGGTTAGAATAAAAGATGAAGAAGAATACAAACACTTCATAATCAGAGGAGATCCGAACCTCATAGCGGAACGAAAAAATATATAATATCAATACTCTTTACACAAGAGAAAAACTGAATATGAACATGAATAAATCATTAGAATATACAAATGAATCAGTCTATACAGTCATGACAACATGTTTGTACAATGGTTGGTTGATAAATACAACACACACAACAAAAATAAATTAATACAAAAATACGAGAATACATCTCGACTCCAACTACCTTGCTGTAGAAGAAGAAGAATACAATTATATCAGAATCTTACAACTGAATGAAAAAATACAATATACCAATACTCTTTGCATAAGAGAAAAACTGTATATGTACATGAATAAATAATCAGAGCACACAAATAGATTAGTCGATACAATCATGACAACTGCCTATATAATGGATGATAACACAACATACACAACGGAAATAAGTTAATAGATGGGAATATGTCTCGACTCCAGCTCCTCCCCTATATCTTCAAAAAAAAAAGCAGACCTTGAAAATATATGCGGTCTGACCCGAGCACATTTTGAGGGGAAGCCAAAACACCCGGATCAGGCTGGGATACTTATAGTGAGAAAAAATCACTTCACAAACAATTTGCTTAATTTTAGAAATCCTTTAAAAGAATGGAACTTTTGTAAGACATGACCACATATAAACATGACATGTGTTTTTCCCTTACGATAACCAAAACACTTTTATATCAAATCCAGTGATATTATAATAATGTCTATTAAACCATGTTAAAATAAATAAATAAACATATGTGAAATTGTTGCCCATAATTAAATTCCACATCCTAATAGGCTACATACAAAAATGTGGCATGTATTGGGTTTTGGATTTCATACGATGACCAGACACAGGTGCAATATCCCGTATTTTTAGTAGTCAAATAATTAATTTAATTTATTATTTTAAATATTATATTTGGAATATTAATGGATTTTAATATTGAATTCGTTTATTAAAACAAAGTTGAACGTTAATTTATATATAATTATAAATCAAGCTCGAAATGGCATGGTAGTTCGTCATATTGAGTTTTCAACTTCAACTGAATATACATGATCCGATATAAGTCGGAATTCTGTGAAACAAGAAACGTTGGAATCTTGTTGATTATTATTTTCATATGAAAGAGAAAATCCTGATTTTGTATTTTAGATTATTAGTTACGTCCAATTCAAATTTTGAAATAGTCGCTATGGAAATCGTTAATAACTTTTATTTAATAAATAAATAAGGATTTTAATATAAATTGGATATCGTTTACTCGAAAATGTTAATATTGAGTGGTATAATTCATATTAGTTTATATCTGAACTATATGATAATTTTATTTGGATATTCACGATAATAATTATATTATTATTTTATTTGATTATTTTGGATTTTTGTAATATTTAATCGATATTTTATAAGCCTTAGAAATAGCCAATTTTCAAACGATCTCTGTTTGCGATGAAACGAATTTTGTTGTATCTGGAACGTTAAAACATAACATGCGGCAAATTTTGGGGCCAAACGGAGTTAATATGTGAGCGTACGGAATTTAATTGTAAACCGACAAATAATTTAAATTATAAAATAACGTCGTTTTACAAATGGAGTCAGATTTCGATCAAATGAGTTTTATTGGATCCATACTAGTAAGTTATTGTTACTTTTCAAATTTGGTAGCAATCTGATTAACTATATGATCATGGCAGTGTCAAACGCCCTTATTTTTATTTAAACATTTAGTTTATTTTATTTTGGCCAATTTAGATAGGGGTAACTTTAAAGGAATAAACAACTAGCCAAATGAAATCCGATTTTAAAGAAACAAATTTCATTGGATCCGTAAGGAAAAGGACAAATATAATTTCAAAGTTTCAAGTTGATTGGATTTATTTTGTGATCATGGGAAATTTTAACCCGTGATTTTTAGCCTGTGATTTATGAAGGACTTTTTACAAACGACCTCGAAGTTAGGCGAAACCTGTCCCATCGGGTCCGAAATATTTTTTTATGTTAGGATTAGGAGTTTCGTCTCAAATGTACGTCGTATGTGCTTGTTATAACAGGATACTTCCACCGTTAAGTTTCGTTATAATAAAATAATATTAGTTCTTTCCTATATATACCCAATGCCACATACTAACCTAATTCTGCGCGTAAACATTATTTGTGTGGTCAATGGACCACTTAATTTCTACCTCCACTAAAAACTGACGATCAGAATTGATCCCACCTTCTCCTCACAAAAACTCATTATTTGTTCATCACTGCCGAACATCTCCAATAGCAAGTTTGTCGGGGACGTTGAGATCTAGAGTACGGATGGTGGTGATGGTTTCTTACGCACTGGTGTGGCCAGAATTCGCCTTGAAAGGTGCAGAATTTGGTCGAGGTTTATGGAGTGGAGAGAGGATAGAATTGGATGGGGGTCTTGGCGAAGCTCGAGGGGACATCGACGCTCGGTCCGACATCATCTGATCAGACTCCAGCGAAGGGAGGGAGGAGCAATGGCGTATAGTTTGAGTCATGCATGGTTTCATTGAAGGAACAGGAAACGCAGTAGACAGTGAAGGAAAGAGTAGCTGGAAACCATATTGCCTCGAACTAACGGTGCAGAAACAATGAAAGTGGACATGCGATCGATGATATGGTGTGTGTCGTTCTGGTTAGTGCACTGCGAAGACGATGAGTAACGAGATGGACGGCCTGTATTTTCTTAACCAACCATTTAAGGTTTAATTAAAATAATAAGTCTAAATATAATTTAATTAAGAAGATAAAATATTATACCGGTATCCGTTTTGGACAGGAACTGATGATGAGGCCTGGCATTCGAAGAGGAACGGAAATGAGTTATTGGGTCTGAACAAAGCAGTGAACTAATAGAAATTAGTTCGGCCGTTTATTCAAGTATAATCAGCATATTTATCTCTACTTAAGATATTCATTATTTTAATTAATTAAAAACCGTCTAATTATAATAATCATAACATGGTGAATTTGTAGACATGAAGGAATACAGGAACGAACTGGAAACCATAATCTGCATGTAACCTTTGTTTTAAACTGAAATTAAGATAATTATAGTTAATTAATTTTATTAAGTAAAGGAGTTAATTAAATTAATTTAAATTGTATGCCTATATTATGTATGACTGTCACATATATTATCAGAATCAGACGATTCAAGGGACGTTGGACTCGTCTCAGCAAACTCTACATCATGGAACAATTGAACGGAATTTGAATCAACTGGATTTTTAATTAAATTAAACAACCGTTTAATTTAATTGAAACCAACTGTGTAAACAATGGAATCAAATCAATGCGGGTTAAACTCACTCAGATCTTCCCACTTATGTTTTATATAAGTCGGGTTTTATAATTGTGTGTTATAGTTGCTAATGATTGATTGATTGGTTGTTTGTTTGTTAAAAATATATTCATATATTGCTTGAACCGGTGAAATTAAATGGTTGTTTAAATTCAATGAAAACTCAAATCGTTACTCTGACGATTGGACCCAATGAAGGTAACTTACCTTGTTGGTCACTTTTATAAAATAAACGTGTTTAATTTAATGGATTGTTTGAATTGTCGTGATTGATTGCTAAATGAAATGGTCGTTATTAAGTTGTTGTTATTAATTATTTGCATAAATCATCTTTTAAATAAATTAAATGATCATATTTGAGATAACATATTTGGATACAGGGAAGAATAGGTTGGGGTGATCCAACGGGATTCCTCAAATATATTTAATGTTATTTATTGTTATATTATCATTATATAAATTATTCTGATTTGATGAATGATTTGGTTATTGAACGTTGACTGAAAATTCAATGATTGTTCTGTCTTAACCAATGGGTAATATTGGTTGAGTAATTGGCAGTATATGGTCTGTAAATCAATCATTTTCTAAATATTGATTTACCGTTAGGTGAGTCGATAGGAAAAGTTATAAAATTTATTTTATAACTGGAGATAGATTTTTAAGTCTGTTATTTTGAATAACAGTTTATTAAAAAGGAAATAAATAATTATTATTTATGATTTAAATTTATATGCAATTATTAAATGATTTTATAAAGCAAATCCTTTTTTTAAGAAGATGTATAAGCAAATGAGAAGAAAATTAACCTAATGGTTAAGATTCGGATAATTGTTTTTTAACAACAATTAAATGGAATTATTTAAATTAATTATATTATTAATTAATTTAAAGGAAAGGCTAACTGAAATCGGTTCATGAGATAACCGTGTTTGAGTTGGCTAAGCCAACCAGTTTAATTGGGATTGATTATTAAATTAGTTTGTTTCGAATTAATCTAGTGAAAAGTTTAACGAATATTTATTTTCATTTTAATAAGATATTAAAAAGGAAATTACTATTTATTTTACTTAATAAAGAATTTAACTACTTCTATTGTAGTTAATGATTGAAGTAAATTATTATTTTAATAATAATTTAAGAGATTACTTTATTATATTTTATTTTGGCATAGCCGACCGGTTTTTATAGTGTTTCGTAACACTTTTTATTATGACTAATAATAAAGTTACAACATAGTACAGGTGACTGTAGTTAGCAGTCAACTAAATTCGGTTTTTAAGGTGGTCCGTCCACCGGCTGCGGAGTTTATAGTGTTCCGTCCACTCCACCTATCAGGCTTAAAGCACTGAAGCTAGCTTAATTACTAGACTACGATAACCTTACTCAACACATAGGGAGAGTAAACAATTACATACTACAAATAGTAGCGAATTCATATGAATACAAATATAGTGGTACAAGACTAAATTTTATTAAGCAAAGGTATCCATTAGTTGACATTTCAAGACACTGTATGCACAGTAAGTAGCCGCAGCTTCCAACTAAAGCAAACAATGTCCATCAGTTTTCGTGAGCTCCACTCCATTGGAAACAAAAGCACTGGATAAATGAAAGATATGACTAAACAACTATACAACTTGGTACCATGGACATGGAAGGAAAAGGACCGAGCTAATCGAAAAGACAACAATAATTTGAGCCAAAGCATCACATGCATCACCTAGTTTCCGAAGGCTGAATTTGAAACCAGAACACCAGTCACACAAACCAATTGTACACCGTTGTGTGAACTATTCGGCAAAAACGAAGCTATAAGTCAAGCATCATGTGTCGTTGTAGCAAAACAGACAAGCTATACACCACCAGACAAGCAGCAATAAAGGTCTGTGCATAGCATCGCGTGTATTTCCACTACACGTTCGTGATGACCAAGCCATTCAACTACCAAACACCGTGGCACTCAAAATTATAGCAGCAAGAAGATAGGGACAAGCTATAACAACCCGAATTTCAAAACCAATTTAAAATTTTATTTTTAATAGATTTAATGGATTTTAAGAATTTAAAATGATTTATTTTGAGAATTAACGATTTAAAATTTTTATATCGAAGTTAGAACATATAAATTTATTTTAATTATGAAACGAGCCTGAAATGGCGCGGTAGTTTGAAAATTCAATTTTAAACTTCAATTGAATATACACAATTCAATATATGTCAGAATTTGATGAAACAAGAAATGTTAGAATCTATTTAATTATATCTTTCTAACGAATGTAAGAAACTGAGATTTCATTTTATAAATTGAAAGTTATAGCCATTTTAAAATTTAGAATAGTCGCTATGGAATTTATATATATTTTTAGTACAATATATAGCCCTTAAAATAGCCATTTTCCAAACGACCTTTGTTTTCGACGGAACCACTTTTGTTGGATCCGAAATGTCAATTTATTGTCAGGTTTCAAATTTCATAATTTTTGAAGTTAATATGTGAGCTTGGTGGATTTAAATGTGTTTTTTAATTTTAGTTTGAATTTAATCGACTGGAAAAGGGCCATTTTTCAAACGGTCTCCAAATTCGACGAAATTACTTTTGTTAGGACCGTATCATCAAAACAAGGCTAGATTTTTCTGTAATTTTTGGAGTCAGTATGTGGCCCCAGTAAATTAACATGCACGTTCAAATTCAATATTAACCGTTGTATTAATTTATATATTAATTTTTACGAAAACTGATCGAAACAGTCGAATTGGCTTATGAAACATATCCCGTTGTGTCCGGAATGGGGGTATTTGATTACGAATGATAGTTGTTGGCTTTAATTTGGAGTTCGGACAAAAATGAACTAATTAATTGAATTAAATAATAATAATAATATATATATATATATTAGTATATATAGTCATTCTCTTCTAAACCTTGGGTCAAAGGGGCTCCACGGCCAACCCTTCTTCTTGCCGCCGGAAGCGATTTCAGTGGCTGAGATTTTTGTTTCTTCAATCCTTAATAATTAATAATTCAATTCGAATTTAATCTCTACTCCAAAACAAAATATGTAGAGATTTTAATGAGCTTCAATCCTATACGGATAAGATCAATTATCAGGCCCTAGATTATGTGGATTTGTGCCTCAAAGGTCGGACGTTCGCTGTCAGTTTTAGGGGGGAAAGTGGACGCCGAGTTTGTGGTTCTTCTAGGTGGTGGTAGGCGGCTTGAAAGGCGGTCGTGTGATGGGTTTTGATGGCGCTCTGATCAACCAGGTGGCGTGCGAATTTGGAGGTTTTCCACGAAGTTGGGTTCGAAGCTTTCCAGTATCGTGAATAAAGAGGGAGACATGATTAGTTTTGTACATAACGATGATGTATACACAATTTTATGTTTTTGTTTAATGATAACAAACAAATATATATTCTTTTAAATGTGTTTGTAATCATACTATTTCATATTCATATCACAGACAAGAATATAATATTTAAATTTAAATAGAATACGACTATGCACGAATTCAAATATTCAACAATATTATATTTAAATATAAATATTTTATTTCATACATTCAAACAGTACAAATTTTATACTCCACTGTTTGAATACATCATTGATATACATCTCAATTTATATTCTTTTTCATATTCAATACAACACTCATACATTTCACATTCACTCATATACAATTCCAGTTATACATTCACTCATATACACTTTTACACACTATTTTTGTTTTCTATCTTTCATCTTCTGTCTTCACAGAATTCTTCAGTCAGTCCAGTCTTTATACTTGTCATATACAGAAACACTCACACAGTATATGGAACAGAAATAATATTCAAAATTCATGCAAATATAAATTTTATTTTAAAAATTTTATTTGCCTCAGTTTTCTGGTGTGTTTCTCATCATTTTTCATGACTTGATTCGACTTGTTTTTTCTATCCGTTTGTACCTACTGATCAGCCTCAACACACCATACTGGTCTGCATATCAGAACCAGCGTCATAACTAGCAGATTCTGAACAGCCACAACATAGTGTAGCAGTCTGCTGATGTATATTTGAATAGACACACACATATATATACACACACACATGTATATACACATACGTGTATATATATGTATACATACAGGTCAACATGGTCAGCATAATAGTGAAATGGAGCAGTAAACACAACAAGTCAAAAATGACATGGGATGCAACACAAACATGGCACAACATATCAAGAACAAGCCAAGTGGCATGGTCAAGCCATGAACAAGACCGGTTCATGACAATGGAAACAACAAATGTTCAAAACAGCATGGTGATATTAGATAGTTCTAACAGGTGCAACAGAAATGACAAATGCAACAATATATGGTCAAGTCCAAGACAACATGGTTAGCAGGTGTGGCATGTATATATGGGCACTGCATGCTCAAGTTTAAAGCATCAAGGAAGTTTCAAGTGCAGCATGAAACATGGCAAAGAAAAACAGTGAGCATGGTTTAGCAATAATGTGTAGCAACAGTTTTTTTTAAGTGCAACAAGAATTTTTAGGTAGTAGCATGGACAAGATCATATGTAAGTAGAAAAAGTGGTTCATTTCAAATGGTTATGGTCAAGCTAGCACACAAACAATGCATAACAGCATGAATAACATAGAACTAAAACAGTGAACTCAAGACCTAACTAAATTTGGTCGAGCCAGTTTTTGAAGCTCAGGTGCAAGATACATGCAGCAGACAAAAGCATTGATATGCAAAGCGATTTAACTATGTATATTGGAGCAGAAGCAAGAAAATGAGTTTAGCACAGTTTCAAGTAATCTAAGGCAAAACAGGTCAGATATCTCAAGAGAACAAGTATGTTCATGGCCACTGTACATAGGTTTGCTTACAATCAATGAGAGGGGCATGCTTCAATTTAACAGTCTGGAAAATATTCATTTATGGTTTCCAAATATACAATGTTATCAAGGAAAATTCAAATAACCATACAAGCTGAGAAATGCACAACAATTTTCGGCAATTTTTCAAAATGACAAAACCAGAAATGGCATGAAAACATTTATTTGTTTTCAAATTTGTTTTCAGAAATATACATACATGCATACAAATCAGAATTTGGCAAGAAAGTTTTTATTTTATGGTTTATATTCAATTCTGCTTTAGGAAAACAGTGGGACACTTTTGTAAATCATTTTTGGCAAGTGTTAATTAGCAGAATATCAACATGTGTCATGAATAATTCAGATATGGCATGCACAGATAAATTTTCAGAATTCATCCTTGGAATATTTGGCAACAAAACAATCCAGATTTATCAAGCAATCACGGCAACTAATTCATGCAAGTCAACAATTACAGAAATGAAATTTCAAAGGACCACAATTACATTTACTTTTTGGTTCTAGTTTTCTTTAGACCAATTCAATTCACAACAGTCACGCAACAAAATCAATGTCAAGGAATGCACTTCATTCAAGCCACAAATCGAAAAGAGGAAACTCGCAAATCAGGGACAAATCATTCAACAAAGTCGGGCCAAGTCATTTATCAAGAAATCAGAGATTAGGGTTCCGAATTACCCTATATAGTGGCACCAATTCATCACTGACATTATTATTGAAAATCACAAACAACTCGCAAGCAAATTCAAAGCAAGAAAATTTAGAAAACTCACGGTTTTCGATCGCTGAAGCAAAACCCCAAATCGATGAAGAAAGGAGTTCTAGTAATCGATCTAGAACATCAACGAGAATTCGAGGATCAGAGAACTAATTTAAACCATCTGTGAAGATCGAGATTTGGGATCTAGAAAAACCCGAGAGGCCGCCATTTCTAATTTCCAGAGCAAAGAGATTTCGGGTCTAACAAAGAAGAATAATGGGCCGACCAAGTTTTTAAATAGAAAGGGGATAACCCCTTCTAATTTAAATCCTAGGGTTTTCTTTGTTTATTTTTATTTTTTATTTTTTTGTTTCTTTTTTGTTTTTCCATCTGTAATCCAACCAACAGTTCTAGAGTCTGTAAAATCTAGGGAGATACAGTCAGGGTGTTGACTGACAGTTGATAGAGTCTGTAAAATCTAGGTTACTGGTTATGGGGTCGTAATCAGGGGAAATCTGATCGAGGGGATATTGGTTAGTCTACGGATTTGAGCGTAGGGGCCTAATCAGGTTAGTACAGGAGCAGGGAGTGCGAGTTTACATGGTCTTGTAAGCGGGATCTGTTCTATCACCTAGTAGAAACCTTAGGAATGCAGTAGTAGGCAGGATTTTGCCAAAGTTGGGTATATCTTGTGTCATTTACTTTCTGCATTTCTGTTTCTGCTAATTATGTGATCTGTTTATTATTATATATCCCATTAGATTTTTAATTCAGCTAAAAACTGTAATAAACCCTATTCACCCCCCTTCTAGGGTTAATCTAGATCCAACAGGTGGTATCTGAGTAGGTATTTTTGTTTAACTCTAGAGTCATGGGTAATCCTAGTCGTCAGTCTAGTGAGATTCAGTCCAGTTCATCTCCAACTATTTTCACTAGAACAGATTTTTTAAACTGGAAATCCAAAATGGAATTTTATTTAAAATCTGTTAATATTAAATGTTGGGATGTTGTTATCAATGGTTTTGATAGTCTAGATATTACTTTCAATGCTCGTGCTATGAAAATTATATATGATTATCTTAGTACTGAACAGTTTTATCTTATCTGTCATTGTTTATCTGCATAGGAAATCTAGGATACTCTCAATACGAAGTATGGAAAATTTGACAACTGCAGCTCAAAACCCGAGAAAGCCGACTCTGATTCAGAGTTCTGCTTAACAGGATTTACATATGAAATTTCAGATAGATCGAATGATGGAGATTCAACAGATGACAAGACAGGAAATTTCTCGTACGAAGATTTAATTTATATGTTTGCTAATTTAACTAAAGCCATTGATAAACTCCAACTGAAAAGCAAAACTCTGAAATCTAAAAATTTTGAGTTGACCAGCAAAAATAACTGCTTGGAATTAAAACTTGAAAATATCAGGAAATTTGAAAATTTTGATTGTGAAAATTGTTTGAAATCAAAGACTGATCTCGCTCATCTCAATAATAATATTCAAAGACTTGAACAAGAAAATCTGATTTTGAAAGATAACGAGATTGAGCTGAAAGATGCAAACAATTCTTTACAAAAGGAATTTGAAAATTTTAAGGCTATCAAAAGTTCCAAACATGAAACTACTGAAAATAAAAATTTGTTGAAAACAGATTTGATTTTGAAAGAGCTAGAAGATGAGATTGAAAATTTGAAGAAACTTGAATCTGAAAAGCAAAATCATTTTGAACTTGAAATTTCCAAATCCCAAGCCAAAATTAAATTACTTGAAAATGAGAATATGGTTTTGAAACAGTCCAATGTTGAACAGGAGATCGCTATAAATCCTTGCTCAAATTTGTTAAAAGAAAATAGCGATCTTAAATCCAAAATTCAACGATAAGAATCAACTGTGGAAAATTTTCTAATGGGGAAAAATCGTTGAATATGCTCTTGCAAAACCAAGTTTCTGCTGGAATTAAATGTGGTCTTGGCTTTGGAAAAATTAATGTTTTTGAAAAACGAAATTCAAATGATTGGAAAAATCCTTCAAACTTCTTTGAAAAGAATCGACTTAATAATTTGAACTCTGATAATTCCAAAAGATTTCTGAATCACAAACGAGACAAGAATTGGTTTGATAACAATCCAGTTGAACAATTGTGGACCTCAAAAAGAAATAAAATTAATTTTGGAAAAACTAAACGAATTTGGGTTCCAAAGGGTACTCTTGTTGATTCTAATGGATTGTTATACAAACAGATTTGGATACCAAAAGATGTGAACAAAATTGTGAGTGGTTTTACAACCTTTGTTAGACCACTCGATTCTACAAACTGTTAGGTACCGGTGGATGCGGAGGAACTGCTGTGCAAAAGGAAATTTGAAATCGAATTGGTTTATACTTCTATATCATTCACGGTTCCTCGAGCCAGGATTTGTTGAGTTAGAGATTTATTTACTCATGCCAATTTCAGGTATAATCTCTGAACTCATCTTTGCAAATATTCTCTGTTTTTTCCTGTTTATTTCTCCTTCTACCTCTTCCTCTATTTTTTTGTTTTGTTTTGTCACTGCCATATATTTTTGTCTTTCTTTTATACTTTATTAAACTGTCAATTGTAGAATTCATATTTTTTGGAAATTCACTTCATTTGTATAAAACTCTAAATCTTTTCCAGATCTTGAATTTAATCTTGTAAATTTATGCAATTGTTTTGAGGTTTATTTTTCTGTTTTCAGAATTCATAACAGTGTTGATGATTTCTTGTCATATCTTGAACACTGTTAATTTGAATTCAAAATTTTTGAAGATATGAAAGTTTAATAAAATTTCACACACCACTGCTGTTTTGAGTTTCTTCTGATTCATTTTAGAAAAGCTTGAAATGTCATACTCATTACAGCACACTGCTACTTCTTAGTTGTGATAATTTCAGGAATTTTCAGATTGGCTGAATGTTTTAAATTGTCTTGAATCTCAGTAATACATCATGAAATTCTTTTTGTACTCATAATTAGTATGGTTGAAATTTGTTTATTTGAAATCATTTGAAATTCTTAATATTTTGAATTTCACACACCTCCTAAATTTGAAATTATCAACCTTGTGTGACTAATTCAATATATCTCAAAACATAATATAGATTCAAGTGATTTCAAATAAAATATTTTTAATTTTTTTTTGACCATGAATACCTCTCAAACTTGATGTAAATGATCTGAAATTACTCTTGTGCTTGTCAGAATTTATTTGAAAAAATTCTTTGAAAATTTGGTCTTGAAACTCAGTGTTATTTCATGATTTTTTTATTTGAATATATGTTTGTTTAAAATCATTTGAAATTATTGATTTATTGAATCACACACATATCTTGAATCTGAAAATTACATTCTGATGTGATTGATTCACTGAATCTTGAGAGTTTCATTTTCCTCAAATGATTTAAAATAAACTAAATTTTATAATCTTGGATCATGGAATATATTTTGTGACCAGTAATAACATTTTCTGACAAGTCTGTTGTGCTATTGGTTTCCGTGCTGCTCTGATACATGTGCATAATCTGTTATCTTGTCTGCTTGGGCTTTGTACTTATAATTCTTTTGTCTTTGATATCTTTGTTTGTCTCCAGTTTCTCCTTAAAATCCTCATTAATAGGGACACCAAGTGGTATCTGAAGTGCCTTATATTTGTCTCACTCATCTGTACTTAGATTCTAATCTTCACCTTGTACAGATCTGCACAATCCTTTTGCCTTGTACAAATTTATCCCTCTTGGCATGTATAGATCTTCATATTCCTCTTGTAATTGATTTTCAATTTTAAAATTATTTATTGATTATTCATTCAGAAATTGAAATCAATATCCAAATCGAACTGTATCTATAATTCATCAAAATTATTATCAGATTTTGAAATTGTGATGAATCGTGACTGCAGTATATTTCACAACAAGAGGAGATTTTATTTATATTTTCATGATGGGTGAACATTTATTATAATATCTTTGAATTGGCAATTATTTTACGACCATCTCCTTTATCTACCATCATTCTACCATCCATGATAATTTTATATAAATGTGGAGAGTTAAATATTTTTTTAAAAATCATCTTGAATAAATAGTGAAAATATTTGTGATGGAATTGTGGTTATGTTATTATTCAGAATTAGTGATAATTGAAAATTTTCAATAATCCCAGTACAGTCGAGCATATTTCATAATATAATTAATTTAGAAATTTATTTCACAGTCCATTTCTGTACTTATCACATTTCCGTCTTTCATATTGGCTTTATATACCGAGGAGTTTTTCTTTTGAAGCTAAAAATAATAAATATAATTAAAGCATAAGTGTTTCTCTAACCTCATTTAAAAATCCAAGCTCTAATTATGCATGGTTATGAGGTTACTTATATTTAAGCTGCAGCTGATCTCATTTAAAAATTCAAGATTTGGTTATGTGTGGTCAGTGTGCTCTTAAATCAAAAGAAAAAGAAAAGAAAATAATTTGAATAAATAAATCTGAAATTCTCCTTGGTGTTTAAGAACCAGTCTATCAATCCATCTTCTAATCTGTGAAATGTGTTAATATTTTTTGACGTATTATGATTTGTTGATTGATAGCTATTGAGATTTGAGATTATTTGATTTGTCACTTAGATTGAATTATTAATTATAGTCCAAATCCGTCACTGTTTTTGAACTTCATTTTTTTAAAATCCTTTGAAAATAATTGAAATTCATATTTTTATAACTCTCCTCATTTTTATACAATTCATCGCAAATCCATCGTTCTACAATGTGAAATATGTCACCTGTTCTCAGTTTATTATGAATTTTGTTTGGCTGTTTGAGATTTATAATGACCGTTTCTTCCTCTTATGCTGAAATTATATTTTTAGTCATTTTTCGTCTATATTTTAAATTCTGAATCCTTTTGATGATAACAAAAGGGGGAGAATGGGTTGAGATTTTGATTTATGAGTGAATATTTAATAAATATTTTTAATTTTGATAATTTATTCATTTTACTCATGCACAGTTATAGGGGGAGTTTTTGTTGTAGGGGGAGCATTCAAATAGGGGGAGTTCTGTTCTTTACAGTCAAACTCATTAGGGGAGTTCTGTTCTTTACAGTCAAACACATTTACTGTTTTCAAAATCTTCATATTTGTTTTTCATCATCAAAAGGGGGAGATTGTTGTATATAACGGTGTTGTATACACAATTATATGATTTTTGTTTAATGATAACAAACAAATATATATACTTTTAAATGTGTTTGTAATCATACTATTCTTATTCACATCACAGACAAGAATATAATATTTAAATTTAAATAGAATACGACTATGCATGAATTCAAATATTGAACAATATTTTATTTCATATATTCAAACATTACAAATTTTATACTCCACTGTTTGAATACATCATTGATATACATCTCAATTTATATTCTTTTTCATATTCAATACAACACTCATACATTTCACATTCACTCATATACGATTCCATTTATACATTCACTCTTATACACTTTTACACACTATTTTTGTTTTTTGTCTTTCATCTTCTGTCTTCACAGCGTTCTTCAGTCAATCCAATCTTCATACATGTCATATAAAGAAACACACACAGAGTATACGGAACAGAAATAATATTCAAAATTCATGCAAATATAAATTTTATTTGCCTCAGTTTTCTGTTGTATATAACGGTGTTGTATACACAATTATATGATTTTTGTTTGATGATAACAACCAAATATATATATATTCTTTTAAATGTGTTTGTTATTGTACTGTTATATAACATCACAGATAGGAATATAATATTTATATTTAAATAGAATACGACTGTACAGAATTTCATATATTCACACAGTATTTTATTTAAATATAAATATAATATTTCAACATTCTAACAGTACAAATTATATGACTCCACTATTTAAACATTCACTGAATATTGTACTTGTAAATAAACAGAATTTAATAGACAAGTTTATCTGAACACAATAAAATAATATTTTATTTCGATCAAACTTGTTTATTACAATACTCAGTACAATTCACATATTCATACACTGCTCCTCACTATAACATTCACACTCGTTACACATTTTTATATATACATTTACATGGACACAAGTACAGACTTATACATTCACAAACTCTGACACTTTTTTTTAGTCTTTTGTCTTCATCTTCTGTCTTCAAGCTTTAGTCTTCACAGCACTTCACTATCAGTCCAGTCATCTTCTTACCTGTCACATAAAACAGAAACACACAGTATACTGCAATAGAAATAATACTGAATATATGCAAATATAAATTTTATTTTTTATTTGCCTCAGATTTCTGGTGTGTTTCTCATCATTTTTCATGACTTGATCTGAATTATAAAACCATCAATCTGTGTCTAGACAGCTTGTGATATTCACAGTGATACACTGTAAATACCACAAGGCAGACAACGTATATATATATATAACAATGCAGGGACAGGAAATCTCTTTTGATGGCTACATATACACACGTGTATAAATATACACGTGTGCACTGCCTCGCCAATCAGTGCGCAACTGAGGAGTAGCCACATGGACCTGCTCGACTCAGTGCAATACACAAAGTCAAAGTGGTCAAGGAAACTCAACAATCTCAACAGCTTTACAAATGGTCGAGCTAAGAATTTCAAGTCATAAGCATGTGGTCGAGCAAATGCATGATCAAAGAAACTATCTCATGGCAATAGCAAATATAAATGGTGGAGATACAAAACTGTGTGATAGCTAGCATGCACACAGACATGTATGGTCAGTTCAGATTCAAGAATCAGTGCAGCCAAGAGACAAAACAATGCAAAGTGGTACAAGATCACAAATTTCAGAACCTTAAAGTGCAGTGAACACAACAGCAAGCAGGAATGGCCGAGCTCAACTAATGGATACATAGTGCAACTTGAATGCATGTACAAGTGATAGAATGGTTCAAAGGTGAAGTAGCACTCAAAATCAAACACAGCAATGACATGGAAGTCCAATGCATGTTCACGGACCAAAATAGCATGAAAAACACATGCAAGCTCAAACCAGCAAGAACAAGGTGACACAGCATGGTGAAAATGAACAGCAGATCATACACAGCAAAACTCAAGTGATTCAAGTGCAAGGGGCCGAGCTAAAGTGCTAACTTTCATGCATGTAAACTCAGCAATGTTTATTGTGCAAATATACTTTCAAGTGATCAAGACTATGCAGTGAGATCAAAGTGACACAAGTATATATGGACCAGAGGTCACATGAATGGTGCAAAACATTGTGAAACCCATGTGCACATATTAGTTAAGCAGAAATCTCATGTGTCTCAAGCCAGGATGTCAAAGTGTAAACATGATATACAAAGCACATGCACAAGTATGGTGAACATGTCTGAGAACAGAAATGTATATATGGATAATGTTTGTTTCAAAGAATGCATCAGCAAAAAATATTACACAAAGTTTTGTTTGGAAAGCTTCAATCATGCAGTCGAATGGAAATTCAAATCATTCCAGAAATGAAGTAACTCAGCAAAGATATCATGTTTGCAAAATCCATAAATGTATCAAGGAAAAATATTTCCAGTTTTACATATACACAAGTTTTGGCAAAATTTCATTTCAGATGACCATCAACCAAGCAAATCAGGGAGAAATTTTTTGGCAAGAGATTATTTGGAAAGTGTTTAAAACACTTGCAGAAATTACACAATCGATTTCAAGACAACATTATTCTCTGCAATGACAAATGGATGAATCAAATATTTTGTTTCCTGTTTTAAATTCAAGACAACAACAATTCCAGGAACCAAAAATGGCAAGTATTTAATAGTTTCCAGAAATCAGAGGAGAATATATTTGGCAACATTTCTGATTAATGTCACAAGACTCACGCAATATTCAGGACCAAGGAAATGCAATTTATCAATCAAGCAATTTCATGAGGACAAGTTATATTCAAGGATTCATGACTGATTAAATCAAGGAAATCACACTGGTACATATGTATATATATGGCAAGAGTTTTTAATTTGCAGAAAATCATATATGGCGCAGATTAAAATCATACAAGGCAACACATTCAAAGTCGATTCAAATCCGAGAAACCAAAGGAGCAAAATCAGTCAAGCCACGTAACGAAATCAGAGCATTTTTAGGATTTCATAATCCTATTTAAAACACCAACTCATCACAGGCACAAGAAATCGAAACCAACAACAACTAAATCAGAGAGCAACAATTTTTTTATCAAAGAACACTCACAATTTCATTAGGGTTTCGATCGCCAGAGTGAAGAATCACATAGCCACACAACAATCGAGCAAGTCAGAGAAGCAATCGGAGATTCGAGCACCAGAAATCATCTCCAGAGCCAAAAATTAACAACATCGACTTCGATTTGGAACTCAAAGAAGAAACCCTAGAGCCGCCGCCATTTTTTTTCACATAGCAAAGAGATCGGGTGAAAAGAAAATGAGATTGGGCCGGCCACGTTTTTGTTTAAAGGCTAAAAGGGGATGACCCTTGTTATTTATCTCCTAGGGTTTTTGCTTTAGTTTCTTTTATTTTGTATTGTTTCAGTTTTAATTTCTTTGTAAACCGAACAGTTTATAGATTCTGTAAAATCTAGGGGGAACCAGTTAGGGGTTTAACTGGCAGTTGACTAGTCTGTGTAAAACTAGGGGAAATTCTGATTCAGGGGTTTGAATCAGTCTAGGGTTTTGAGCGTAGAGTTAGAATAGGAGCGAGAGTCGCGAGTGTACAAGGTCTTGTATGCGGGATCTGTTCTATCATCTAGTAGAAACCTTAGGAATGCAGCAGTAGGCAGGGTTTTGCCGAAGCTGGGTATATCTGTGTGTGATTTATTTTCTGCACTTTTATTTCTGCTGGATTCTGTGATCTGTTTTTATTTTAATATCCTGTCAATTTTTCAATTCAGTTTAAAACTGTGATAAACCCTATTCACCCCCCCCCCTCTAGGGTTAATCTAGATCCAACATTTGGTATCAGAGCCAGGTATTCTGTTAACTCTAGAGTAATGGTGATTCCTAGTTGTCAGTCCATAGAGAGTCAGTCCAGTCATATTCCATCTATTTTCAATGGTACAGATTTTTTAAATTGGAAATCAGAAATGAAATCTTATTTAAAATCTGTTGATATTAAATGTTGGAATAGTATTAAAAATGGGTATGATATTGTAAGTAGGGTTGATATTGAATTTAATTTACATGCTACTCATATTTTATATTCTTATATTGATGATATTCTATATAGCCTTATTTCCCATTGTTTGACTGCGCAGGAAATCTGGCAGGCTCTCAACGCGCTATATGGAAAAATTGACAAATGCTCAAAATCCCAGAAAGATAACTCGGCTTCAGATTTGTGCTTGACAGGTTGTACAGATGGAAATCCAGATGGAGACTCAACAGGAAATATTTCTTTGATTCACCGTTTAAATGGTTTAACTGAATCTGTTGAGAAGTTAAAATCTAAAAATAAACTTCTGAAATCTGAGAAGCTTGAGTTGATCTGCAAAAATAATGTTTTGGAATCAAAACTCAAAAACGTTAAGAATTCTTCAAATTCTAATTGCAAAAATTGTTTAAAATTGAAAACCAATCTTGTTCATCTCAATAAAAATATTCAAAAGTTTGAAAAGGAAATTCTGATCTTAAAAGAAAACAAGATTGAGTTATCAAATTTGAACAATCTTCTACAAAAGGAATTTGAAGTTTTTAAGACTGATATAAGTTCCAAATTTGAGATTGCTGAAAATGAAAATTTGGTGAGAAGTGATTTGATTTTGAAAGAACTTGAAAATGAGATTGAAAAATCCAAGATTTTTGAGTCTGAAAAACAAAAACGATTTGAATTTGAAATCTCGGAATCTCAAGCCAAAATTAGATTGCTTGAAAATGAGAATCTGGTTTTAAAACAGACCAATGCTGAACAGATGATCGCTATAAATAATTGCTCAAATTTATTAAAAGAAAATGGCGATCTAAAATCCAAAATTCAACGATTAGAATCCACTTTGAATAAATTTTCTAATGGGGAAAAATCATTGAATATGTTGTTACAAAACCAAGTTTCTATTGGAAATAAATCGGGTCTTGGCTTCGGAAAAAATGATGTTCTTGGAAAAACAAATGAGTTTGAAAAACGGAATTCAATTGGTTTTAAAAATCCTTCAAATCATTTTGGAAATGTTTGTTTTGAAAATTTGAACTCTAACATTCTCAAAGGATTCTTAAATCAAAAACGTGATGTGATTTTGATTGATAACAAATCATTTAAACAGTCTTGGACCTCAAATAAAAATAAAACGGCTTCGACTAAATTCAAACAGATTTGGGTCCCGAAAGGTACAAAGGTAGATTCGAATGGTTTGTTATATAAACGAGTTTGGGTACCAAAACAAATGAATACAACTGTGAGTGGCTTTACTAATTTTGTTCGACCACTTGATCATCTCAATCGATAGGTACCAAAGGAAGCTGAGGAACAACTGTGCTGAAAAGAGAAACTGATTCAAACTGCTTCACATCATTGAATCATCTACTGTTCCTTAGCAAAGTCTGACGAGTTAGAGATCCACAACGTTTTCTGTGAATCAGGTATGATTTCTGATCTCAACCTTGTAAATATTTTTTTATTGTTTATTCCTGCTTCTTCTACCCCTTTCTATTTTTTTTCTTCTATTTTGTCTTTAATTGATTTGTCACTGCCATATCTTTGTTTATTCTGTGTTCCATTAACTTCAAATTGCGAAACTCATATTTGTTTGGAAATTCATTTTATTTGTAGAAAACTCTCGTGTTTGTAATCATTTCCAGATCTTGAATTTATTTTTGTAAATATCTGCAATTGTTTTGAAGTTTATTTTCCTAATTCTGAATTCATAACGGTGTTGTTGTATTCATGTCATATCTTGAACACTGTTAATTAATTTGAATTCTAAATTTTTGAAGATCTGAAAATTGATGGAATTTCACACACGTTTGCTATTCTGAGTTTATTCTAATTCATTTTAGAAAAGCTCAAAATATTATACTCATTATAGCACTTTGTTATTTATCAGTTGTGACAATTCCAGTATTTTTTTGGATTGGCTTGAACCAGTGATACATCTTGAAAATCATAGTTAGTCATGATCATTATAGTTAAAATTTGTTTGTTTGAAATCATCTGAAACTATTGATATTCTGAATAATCACACACCTCCTAAATTTGAAATGATCAACCTTGTGTGACTGATTCATTATATCTCAAACTTAACATTGATTCAAGTGATTTCAAATAAATTATTTTTTTTTAATCATGAATACCTCTTAGATTTGATGTAAATAATCTGATATTTCTATTGGGCTTGTAAGAAATAGTTTTTGAGAAATTCTTGAAAAGTTCTTTTTGAAAATGGTCTTTGAAAGTCATTGATATTTCATGATTAATTGATTTAAATATTTATTTGTTTAAAATCATTTGAAATTATTGATTTATTGAATCACACACATATCTTGAATCTGACATTAATAATTTGGTGTAATCGATTCATTGAATCTAGAGTATTTCATATTCATCAAATGATTTAAAATAAATGGTATTTTTAATCTTGGATCATGGACCATCTTATGTGACCATCACTCTGACAAATTTGTTTCTGAAACTATTTTTGTGCTGCTCTGATACTGTTTTCAAATAACTGCCTGTTTTGATTTGTCTGTTGCTTGCCAAATTTGTAAATCTTGTCTGCGTGGGCTCTGTGTTTGAAACTCTTTGATATTCTTGTTCGTCTCAAGTGTCAATTTTAAATCCTCGAGAAGAGAGAACAATTGGTATCAGAAGTGCTGATTTTTTTTTCCCTCTTGTCCTGTATAGCTTTTCACATTTCCTCTTGTAATTAATTTTCAACTTTAAAATTATTTGTTGATTATTCATTTAGAAATTGAAATCAATATCCAATTGAACTGTATTTATAATTCATCAAAATTATTATCAGATTTTGAAATTGTGATGAATTATGACCGCAATATATTTCACAACAAGAGGGGATTTGATTTAAATTTTTTCATGGTGGTTGAACATTTAATATAATATCTTTGAACTGGCAATTATTTCACGGCCATTTTTCTTATCTATCATCCTTCTACCATTCATTATTATTTTATATAAATATGGAGAGTTAATATTTATAAAATTCTTTTTAAATAAACAGTGAAAACATTTGTGATGGAATTGTGGTTATGTTATTTTTTCAGAATTAGTGTCAATTGAAAATTTTCAATAATCCCCGTACAGCTGGTCATATTTCATAATATAATTAATTTAGAAATTTACTTCACAGTCCATTTCTGTACTAACCACATTTCTATCATTCATATTGGTTGTATATACCGAGGAGTTTGTCTATTTAAAGCTGAAAAGGATAAATATTTAATTAATACATAAGTGTGTCTCTAACCTCATTTAAAAATCCAAGCTCTGGTCATGCATGGTTATGAGACAACTTATAATTTAAGCTGCGATTGACTTCATTTAAAAATCCAAGCTCTGGTTATGCGTGGTCAGTGTGCTCTTAAATAAAATAAAAAGAAAAAGGAAAATTGTGCTATAAATTGAAATTAATTTGAAATTCTCCTTGGTGTTTATAAAAACCAGCCTATCTATCCACTTTCTAATCTGTGAAATGTGTTGAAATTTTATGACGTATTATGATTTGTTGATTGATAGGTATTGGGATTTGAGATTATCTGATTTTGTCACTTAAGTTGAATTTATAATTATAGTCCAAATCCACCACTATATTTTGTGCTTTATCTTTTATAAAATTCTTTTGGAAAATAATTGAAAAATATTTTTTTTAACTCTCTCCATAATATATAAAATTCATCGTAAATCCGTCATTTTTTCTACAATGTGAAATATGCCACCTGTTCTTAGTTTATTATGATTTTTGTTTGACTGATTGAGATTTATGATGACTGTTCTTCCTCTTAAGCTGATATAGTATTTGTAAGTCATTTTTTCATCTATATTTTAAATTCTGTATCCTTTTGATGATAACAAAAGGGGGAGAATGGATTAGATTTTGATTTATGAGTGAATATTTTATAAATATTTTTAAATTTTGAAAATTCATTTCTTTTTCATTTTTCACTCATGCATAGTTATAGGGGGAGTTTCTGTTGTAGGGGGAGCTTTCAAATAGGGGGAGTTCAGTTCTTCACTCTCAAACACATTTATTATATTCAAAATCTTAACATTTGTTTGTCATCATCAAAAGGGGGAGATTGTTGTATATAACGGTGTTGTATACACAATTATATGATTTTTGTTTGATGATAACAACCAAATATATATATATTCTTTTAAATGTGTTTGTTATTGTACTGTTATATAACATCACAGATAGGAATATAATATTTATATTTAAATAGAATACGACTGTACAGAATTTCATATATTCACACAGTATTTTATTTAAATATAAATATAATATTTCAACATTCTAACAGTACAAATTATATGACTCCACTATTTAAACATTCACTGAATATTGTACTTGTAAATAAACAGAATTTAATAGACAAGTTTATCTGAACACAATAAAATAATATTTTATTTCGATCAAACTTGTTTATTACAATACTCAGTACAATTCACATATTCATACACTGCTCCTCACTATAACATTCACACTCGTTACACATTTTTATATATACATTTACATGGACACAAGTACAGACTTATACATTCACAAACTCTGACACTTTTTTTTAGTCTTTTGTCTTCATCTTCTGTCTTCAAGCTTTAGTCTTCACAGCACTTCACTATCAGTCCAGTCATCTTCTTACCTGTCACATAAAACAGAAACACACAGTATACTACAATAGAAATAATACTGAATATATGCAAATATAAATTTTATTTTTTATTTGCCTCAGATTTCTGGTGTGTTTCTCATCATTTTTCATGACTTGATCTGAATTATAAAACCATCAATCTGTGTCTAGACAGCTTGTGATATTCACAGTGATACACTGTAAATACCACAAGGCAGACAACGTATATATATATATATCAATGCAGGGACAGGAAATCTCTTTTGATGGCTGCATATACACACGTGTATAAATATACACGTGTGCACTGCCTCGCCAATCAGTGCGCAACTGAGGAGTAGCCACATGGACCTGCTCGACTCAGTGCAATACACAAAGTCAAAGTGGTCAAGGAAACTCAACAATCTCAACAGCTTTACAAATGGTCGAGCTAAGAATTTCAAGTCATAAGCATGTGGTCGAGCAAATGCATGATCAAAGAAACTATCTCATGGCAATAGCAAATATAAATGGTGGAGATACAAAACTGTGTGATAGCTAGCATGCACACAGACATGTATGGTCAGTTCAGATTCAAGAATCAGTGCAGCCAAGAGACAAAACAATGCAAAGTGGTACAAGATCACAAATTTCAGAACCTTAAAGTGCAGTGAACACAACAGCAAGCAGGAATGGCCGAGCTCAACTAATGGATACATAGTGCAACTTGAATGCATGTACAAGTGATAGAATGGTTCAAAGGTGAAGTAGCACTCAAAATCAAACACAGCAATGACATGGAAGTCCAATGCATGTTCACGGACCAAAATAGCATGAAAAACACATGCAAGCTCAAACCAGCAAGAACAAGGTGACACAGCATGGTGAAAATGAACAGCAGATCATACACAGCAAAACTCAAGTGATTCAAGTGCAAGGGGCCGAGCTAAAGTGCTAACTTTCATGCATGTAAACTCAGCAATGTTTATTGTGCAAATATACTTTCAAGTGATCAAGACTATGCAGTGAGATCAAAGTGACACAAGTATATATGGACCAGAGGTCACATGAATGGTGCAAAACATTGTGAAACCCATGTGCACATATTAGTTAAGCAGAAATCTCATGTGTCTCAAGCCAGGATGTCAAAGTGTAAACATGATATACAAAGCACATGCACAAGTATGGTGAACATGTCTGAGAACAGAAATGTATATATGGATAATGTTTGTTTCAAAGAATGCATCAGCAAAAAATATTACACAAAGTTTTGTTTGGAAAGCTTCAATCATGCAGTCGAATGGAAATTCAAATCATTCCAGAAATGAAGTAACTCAGCAAAGATATCATGTTTGCAAAATCCATAAATGTATCAAGGAAAAATATTTCCAGTTTTACATATACACAAGTTTTGGCAAAATTTCATTTCAGATGACCATCAACCAAGCAAATCAGGGAGAAATTTTTTGGCAAGAGATTATTTGGAAAGTGTTTAAAACACTTGCAGAAATTACACAATCGATTTCAAGACAACATTATTCTCTGCAATGACAAATGGATGAATCAAATATTTTGTTTCCTGTTTTAAATTCAAGACAACAACAATTCCAGGAACCAAAAATGGCAAGTATTTAATAGTTTCCAGAAATCAGAGGAGAATATATTTGGCAACATTTCTGATTAATGTCACAAGACTCACGCAATATTCAGGACCAAGGAAATGCAATTTATCAATCAAGCAATTTCATGAGGACAAGTTATATTCAAGGATTCATGACTGATTAAATCAAGGAAATCACACTGGTACATATGTATATATATGGCAAGAGTTTTTAATTTGCAGAAAATCATATATGGCGCAGATTAAAATCATACAAGGCAACACATTCAAAGTCGATTCAAATCCGAGAAACCAAAGGAGCAAAATCAGTCAAGCCACGTAACGAAATCAGAGCATTTTTAGGATTTCATAATCCTATTTAAAACACCAACTCATCACAGGCACAAGAAATCGAAACCAACAACAACTAAATCAGAGAGCAACAATTTTTTTATCAAAGAACACTCACAATTTCATTAGGTTTCGATCGCCAGAGTGAAGAATCACATAGCCACACAACAATCGAGCAAGTCAGAGAAGCAATCGGAGATTCGAGCACCAGAAATCATCTCCAGAGCCAAAAATTAACAACATCGACTTCGATTTGGAACTCAAAGAAGAAACCCTAGAGCCGCCGCCATTTTTTTTCACATAGCAAAGAGATCGGGTGAAAAGAAAATGAGATTGGGCCGGCCACGTTTTTGTTTAAAGGCTAAAAGGGGATGACCCTTGTTATTTATCTCCTAGGGTTTTTGCTTTAGTTTCTTTTATTTTGTATTGTTTCAGTTTTAATTTCTTTGTAAACCGAACAGTTTATAGATTCTGTAAAATCTAGGGGGAACCAGTTAGGGGTTTAACTGGCAGTTGACTAGTCTGTGTAAAACTAGGGGAAATTCTGATTCAGGGGTTTGAATCAGTCTAGGGTTTTGAGCGTAGAGTTAGAATAGGAGCGAGAGTCGCGAGTGTACAAGGTCTTGTATGCGGGATCTGTTCTATCATCTAGTAGAAACCTTAGGAATGCAGCAGTAGGCAGGGTTTTGCCGAAGCTGGGTATATCTGTGTGTGATTTATTTTCTGCACTTTTATTTCTGCTGGATTCTGTGATCTGTTTTTATTTTAATATCCTGTCAATTTTTCAATTCAGTTTAAAACTGTGATAAACCCTATTCACCCCCCCTCTAGGGTTAATCTAGATCCAACATTTTCTAGTGTGTTTCTCATCATTTTTCATGGCTTGATCCGATTTGTTTTTTCTATCCGTTTGTACCCACTGATCAGCTTCAATACACCACACTGGTCTGTTGATCAGAACCAGTGTCATAACTAGCTGATTCTGAACGGCCATAACACAGTGTAGCGGTCTGCTGATATATATTCGAATAGACACATATACACACACATACACACACATATATATATATATACACACACATACGTGTATATATACATATATGTATACATACAGGTCAACATGGTCAGCACAATAGTGAAATGGAGCAGTAAACACAACAAGTCAAAAATGACATGGGATGCAACACAAACATGGCACAACATATCAAGAACAAGCCAAGTAGCATGGTCAAGCCATGAACAAGACTGGATCATGACAATGGAAACAACAAATGTTCAAAACAACATGGTGATATTAGATAGTTCTAACAGGTGCAATGGAAATGACAAATGCAACAATATATGGTCAAGTCCAAGACAACATGGTTAGCAGGTGTGGCATGTATATATGGGCACTACATGCTCAAGTTTAAAGCATCAAGGAAGTTTCAAGTGCGGCATGAAACATGGCAAAGCAAAACAGTGAGCATGGTTTAGCCATAATGCGTAGCAACAGTTTTTTTTAAGTGCAACAAGAATGTTGAGGTAGTAGCATGGACTAGATCATATGCAAGCAGCAAAAGTGGTTCAATTAAAATAGTTATGGTCAAGTTAGCATACAAACAATGCATAGCAGCATGAATAACATGGAATTAAAACAGTGAACTCAAGACCTAGCTAAACTTGGTCGAGCCAGTTTTTGAAGCTCAGGTACAAGATACATGCAGCAGACAAAAGCATTGATATGCAAAGCCATTTAACTATGTATATTGGAGCAGAAGCAAGAAAATGAGTTCAGCACAGTTTCAAGTAATCCAAGGCAAAACAGGTCAGATATCTCAAGAGAACAAGTATGGTTCATGGCCACTATACATAGGTTTGCTTACAATCAATGAGAGGGGCATGCTTCAATTTAACAGCAAACATTTCTGGAAAATATTCATTTATGGTTTCCAAATATAAAATGTTATCAAGGAAAATTCAAATAACCATACAAGTCCAGAAATGCACAACAGTTTTCGGCAATTTTTCAAAATGACAAAACCAGAAATGGCATCAAAACATTTGTTTGTTTTCAAATTTGTTTTCAGAAATATTCATACATGCATACAAATCAGAATTTAACAAGAAAGTTTTTGTCTTATGGTTCATATTCAATTCTGCTTTAGGAAAACAGTGGGACACTTTTGGAATTCATTTTTGGCAAGTGTTAATTAGCAGAATATCAACATGTGTCATGAATAATTCAGATATGGCATGCACAGATAAATTTTCAGAATTCATCATTGGAATATTTGGCAATAAAACAGTCCAGATTTATTGTGATGACCCCAAACTTCCGTAGACCGAAAGTAAGGATAATCATTTAGGAATACAACATATTTACAACAAAAACAGATCTCAGATAATTATCATAACACATAAACCATTGCAGCGGAAATAAATGTCATCAGTATCATAATATCCAATACATCAGAGTACGCAGTACAGGATACAACTTAGCCAAATAAAGAGTCTCAACAAAGAGGGAAATAAGTTTTCAAATGGAAAGAAACAATCTCAAACTCCGTCACATACATCAAAGCTACAAAAGGTAAAATGTCTCAAGCAGAAGTAAAAACTAGAGAAAAGGTCTTCTTCTTCTTCTGTCCAAGAAAGCTCCAATCAGAATGTATCACCTGAACCTGTCAATTGGTTGCCCGTGTGGAAAGAGGGCACCCGAGTTTGCAAAAGTGAAACTACGAGTCAGTCATGGGACTGGTGTGAGAATTCTTAACTAAATTATCTAACAACGTGGCAAATCTCAGGACCACGCCGCTAACGCGGAACGGGTTTACTCTATTGGATCGCCAGTGCATAATTTTATAAAGTTTATATAAAACAGCGAAATGATTTTTGAAAAAAGAAATTATCATAAGACTCAGATCCTATCACACAATGCAACGCACACAGGAGGATAGAGTTTTCCCTTATGATGATCAAACATGCTTAATACGTGAAAAGTAATATTTTAATATTATTATTAGTGTCTAAGCAGTATTAAAATACTTCAATATAAATATATCAATCCTAGACGGCATAGTACCCCATCCTACTATGTCGCCGTATATAAGTTTATAATCAAAACCGAGATGTCGTCGTATTAGGAATTGGTTTCCTGTCATGAAATCGAAGCTAGGGATCGTCCTCTTCCGATTCGAGACACTCTAGCAAATGCCTCGGGATCACACATATGGGCAACCCTTGGAACGGTAGGGTCGGTCCCCACCTAATGGTAGTGGATTGGCAATTCCTGAACATACGTTTCCCGGCCCTTTTGGACCTATAATATGACCACTTCCGGTCTATAAAAAAAACGAGGTACCTCAATCCATAATCCACATAGTAAAATGTCGGGCCGTGTCAAAGCCCAAACACCACTACTAGCTAGAAAGAAACGTATGCACTCCCTACGGTCCATATCCCGTTTTGACTCATACCGGGGTGTGAGGCTCGCGAAGTCACGCTATACACTAAGCTATGCCTAAACAGGCTATGCTTTGATCATCGACCACATGGCCTGCTTTTCAACAAAGCCTTGAACATTGCATCTTAGCGTGCCACATTGACAATTCACACCATGCGATTGATAACTATTACTATATATCCGGGTGTTAAGCAGAGAATATATTCTCCACCATCAAACATACATATATTAATACAAATCGATTTAATTACATGGGATGAACTCCAACGTCAGACACGCATCCATTTACAAGTCCGTTCTGGGTCTGAACGAAACCGGAGACACCAAAGAGGTTCTCGCTTATCCGCACGACCAACACACACGTCCGGACAATTACTGCTTCAACCCTGTCCTGGGAGCAAATCAGTCCAAGGCATCAGTAGTCGTCCATTCGATGTGAAGATCGCCGGTCTTCTACACCGTCTTGTTACATCTTTGATTTAATCGCCGCTCAATTATTTGAAATGAGTTAAACTCGGTCTTTTCAAATAATTGTCGCATAATTATAGTTTAAAACATTTCATATATATTTATCGCTATTTTTATTTATTAAAAATAGCTCGAAATAAATAAACGACGCTTCGGGTCAATGGGCGGCCCTGGTGCTGTTTTTTCCAAAATTTGATTTACACATATCTTAAAATCTAACCGTCGGATTTTGATGAAATCTATATCGTTGGAAAGCTCTTCCCAAAGCGGTCCTAATGGTTCCAGTTTTAGGAAAATCCAACGGTCGGATCTTCCGGAATAATCGTTTGAAGTTACGATTGTCGATACGCGAACTGTCGCGCTCGTTTCGTTAAATTTTATATTTATATATAAATATATAAACCATTGGGCGATTCCCTTTATTAAAATTCATTCCTTTTATTCTATGAAAATAACATTTTTGTCCACCAATTCTAATGCGACAAAAATGATGTTTTCAACCATGTACATTTTTATATTCGATAAAATAACATTTTTGTTCGCCAATTCTAATGTGACAAAAATGACAATTTAAAAATGTATATTTTTATAATTATATAAAATGTTCTTTTATCCTATTTGTTTTAAAGACATAAAAATGGACTTTTTATCCTATCTGTTTTAAAGACATAAAAAATGAATTTTTTAATCTAATTCATTTTAAATACACAAAAATGTACTTTTTATCTAATTCATTTTTATAACACAAAAATGTACTTTTTATCTAATTAATTTTTATAACACAAAAATGTACTTTTTATCTAATTCATTTTTATAACACAAAAAATGTACTTTTTATAAAATTCATTTTTATAACACAAAAATTTACTTTTTATCTAATTCATTTTTATAACACAAAAATGTACTTTTTATAAAATGTAAATATTTTATCTCTTTTTCTTTTACAATGAAAAATGTAAATTCTTTTACATTGAAAAAAAAATGTGAACCTTTCATTATTACATAGAAAGATGTAAATCTTTCACCTTCACATAGGAAAGTGTAAATTTTATATTTTAACATAGAAAAATGTAAATTTTCTATCTTAACATAGAAAAAATGTAAATCTTATATTTTAACATAGAAAAATATAAATTTTCCTAATTGTCTTCTTAATGCACATTTTTCCTATAGGGGGTGTATTTCCTATCTAACTCAACTCAATTTGGTGTCAAAATATGATAACAAAAAATAATGATTTTTGTCTAACCATTTCTATTTACCCAACATCGTCATTTCAATGTCCACACATACAACACAATATATAATTTGGTGTATAAATTTGATGAATCACAATAAAAGGTCTCATCTTTGTTTTATTTGTAAATCAAATAAAATATCTAATCTTTCTATGTAAATCAAATAAAATATCTAATATTTCTTTTATATTGTAAATCAAAATAAAATATCTAATCTTAATTCATCTTTTAATTAAAATTTAAAAGATTTAAACTTTCTTTGTTTTATAAATCATAAACAAAATAAAGATTAAATCTTTTGTTCTTTTCATGTAAATCAAAATAAAGATTCCACCTTTGTTATTATTTTGCAAATCAAAAAAAAAGATTCAATTTAATTTTTATTTTTATTCTGTAAATCAAAAATAAAGATCAAACCTTTGTTTTATTTTGCAAATCAAAATAGAAATTTACCTTATGCTATTATTTTACAAATCAAAGTAAAATTTACCTTTCTTTTATTTTGCTAATCAAAACAAAAAAACTCAACTTTTCATTTTATGTGTTGAACCAAAATAAAGATTTACTTTTCATCTTTGTTGTAAAATAAACAAAGATTCAATTTTTCATTTTATTTTGTAAAAACAAAATAAAGATTCAAAATTTCATTTTTGTTTGTGAAACAAACAAGATTCAATTTTTATATTCCTATAAAGAGCTAAAAATAAAAATAGAAATCAAATAAAAATAAAACCAATAAAGATGAGAACTTTATAGAGATTACATCAGAATTTTACAGATCTAAACTAACATGCTATATCTTGATACCACAACGAATATTAACAACCATACAACAATCACAGATCAGAAATAACATACAATGATGCACATAACAAATATAATTAAATTATTTAATTATTAAAATATAGAAATCTCACAGTCGTTGCAGATTTTTGCCAAAATTCAAACTGTTCAGAATGGTCCCGTTTCAGTCTCGACACGTTCTATTCGCTGTTACGATTCCAACGCTTCCGAAATCATCAAATTCTGAGTTGAAACGAATCAGTTATGGTTAAATGAAGTTTTAAAACAATTTAAATTAATTAATAAATTAATTAGTTATTCAAAATACCTTTCTCCTTCCTCTGTTATTACAGGCCGATGGGTTTTCTATTTCGTTCAAACTTAGGGTTGGAATTTGCGGCCACTACAGGAATCGAGGCACTGATCGGTCGATGGCACACCGGAGAGGGAAGTGGGGCGCACGAGGGGGGTGGTTTGGCTGAGCTCGGTCGAGCCTAGGGGGCCCCACGGCGGTGGAAAGCGGCGGCCTTTGGGGTGCTGCTGCTCGAACTACAGGCGACGAGAGGACGATCAACTCGTATGAAATTGAAGAGGAAGGAAAGGGCTTTGATTTGGGATAAAGAGTGAGTTCTATTTCGAAGAGATGAAGGAGAAATTAGGAGGAGAAGTTAGGACATTTTCGGCCATGGATTATGGGGTGGCGGCGGCAGTGAGAATGAATAGTGTCTTAGGGTTTTAAAATCCTATATTTATAATATTATTTAATGTATTTTTACAATTAAATCCATATCTTTCAAACCGGTTCAATTTCAGTCCAGCAGAAAGTGACCCTAGCCAATAGCCCATATTCCGGATCCAATGGGACAGGTCCCGTCAGCCCAAACGGCTGTCTGTGGCCTGTTATTTAATTTAATAATTAAATCCTTTATTAATTTAATTCGTCTGCATGAATAAATTCACCGAGGCCACATACGGACTCAGAAAATTCCAGAAAAAATATATTTGTCTTTGTTATGACGATATGGTCCTAACAAAATTAATTTCGTCGAATTCTGAGAATGTTTGAAAAATGGCTATTTTTCAGTCGATTAAATTTGACTGAAATCGACCAAACACATTTTCCTTCGCCACGCTCATATATTAATTCGAAAAATTCGAAAAATTGAAACCTAGCAATAATTCAACATTCTGATTCCAACAAAAGTGGTTTCGTCGAAAACAAAGATCATTTGAAAATTGACTATTTTCACTGGCTTTAATATTATTTAAAAATGAAATTTTTTAATTTCTGACACATTTTTCCACCAAATAATTTAAAATAAAAATTTTAAATTGGTTCGGATTTTCTGGGTCGTTACATTTATCAAGCAATCACGGCAACTAATTCATGCAAGTCAACAATTACAGAAATGAAATTTCAAAGGACCACAATTTCATTTACTTTTTGGTTCCAGTTTACTTTAGACCAATTCAATTCACAACAGTCACGCAACAAAATCAATGTCAAGGAATGCATTTCATTCAAGCCGCAAATCAAAAAGAGGAAACTCGCAAATCAGGGACAAATCATTCAACAAAGTAGGGCCAAGTCATTTATCAAGAAATCAGAGACTAGGGTTTCGAATTACCCTATATAGTGACACCAATTCATCACTGGCTTTATTATTGAAAATCACAAACAACTTGCAAGCAAATTCAAAGCAAGAAAATTTAGAAAACTCACGGTTTTTTATCGCTGAAGCAAAACCCCATATCGGTGAAGAAAGGAGTTCCAGTAATCGATCTAGAACATCAATGAGAATTCGAGGATCAGAGAAATAATTTAAATCATCTGTGAAGATCGAGATTTGGGATCCAGAAAAATCCTAGAGGCTGCCATTTCTAATTTCCAGAGCAAAGATATTTCGGGTCTAACAAAGAAGAATAATGGGCCTGCCAAGTTTCTAAATAGAAAGGGGATGACCCCTTTTAATTTAACTCCTAGGGGTTTTCTTTGTTTATTTTTATTTTGAATTGTTTTGTTTCTTTTTTTTTTCATCTGTAATCCAACCAACAGTTCTGGAATCTGTAAAATCTAGGGAGATATAGTCAGGGTGTTGACTGACAGTTGCTAGAGTCTGTAAAATCTAGATTACTGGTTACGGGGTCGTAATCAGGGGAAATCTGATCGAGGGGATATCTGTCAGTTTAGGGTTTTGAGTGTAGGGTTCGTACAGGAGCAGGGAGTGCGAGTTTACATGGTCTTGTAAGCGGGATCTGTTCTATCACCTAGTAGAAACCTTAGGAATGCAGTAGTAGGCAGGATTTTGCAGAAGCTGGGTATATCATGTGTCATTTACTTTCTGCATTTCTGTTTCTGCTATATTCTGTGATCTGTTTATTATTATATATCCCGTTAGATTTTTAATTCAGCTAAAAACTGTGATAGACCCTATTCAACCCCCCCCCCCTTCACTAGGGTTAATCTATATCCAACAATTAGGAGGGAAAGATTAAATTAAGGTGATAATTAGTAAAATGTTAATAACGATTAATTGATTCAGATGTTTAGAAGTCCATATCTTTTGCAATTGTGATCAGAATTGGACAAGCGAAAGTAGGTTGGAATCCTCTTATCGAGCACTACAACATGGAACAGACCAGAACGGAAACGAAGCAAATTGGAATTTTGAGCTAAATTAAATGCGTATCTAATTTAGTTCAAACACAAAAATTCAGAAATAAAGAATGACGTAGTGGAAACCAAAGTGAGAACTCCTTCTCACTTAATTATATTTTATCATGTTATCGTATTTATTTTTAAAATACATAGATTGCCAGTATTGAATTTTATATGTGTTAATTATCATGAATTTGTATACGGTGCCTGTTAGCTCACCTCCCTGTCGTCCACAAATCATATATGATTAAATTGACTGTATTGTGTTGTAATTTTGATTTGAAATAGAGTAAATAAAATATATATATACGTTGTATGAAAAATATGTGTATGTTAAGAAAAATATATATGCGTTATGAAAAATATATATACGTTTTATGAAAAATATATATATACGTCGTATGAAAAACATATATGCGTCATGAAAATATATATATATATATGTTGTATGAAAAATATATATGCATTGTATGGAAAATATATATGTGTTATGAAAATATACATGCGTTGTTTGAAAAATATATATGTGTTGTATGAAAAATATATAGCCGTTGTATGAATCATATATATGCGATATATAAAATGATCATGTAATGGAATAATTATTGGATTGTTAAAATATAATTTTTAACATGTATATACAATATATAAAATGGTCATGAAATGGAATAAATATTTGTTCACTAAAAATATTATTTTTAGCTTATATATGTGATATATAAAATGGTCATGTAATGGAATAAATATTTGTTCGCTAAAAATATTATTTTAGCCTATATATTAAATGGATAAAATTGTCAGGTAATGGAATAATTATTGGACGTCAAAAAATATAATTTTTAACTATATATGGAATATTCAATTTTGATTTAAAATCGAAAAGGAAGTTGAAATAGTTTTAAAATTAATTTATAAACGATTTATAAAACACGTTTTAAATGGAAATCGAGGATATATATATATATTATATATATTTAATGGCTTGAATAGAACGCGCCGCGCAGCGACCGTTCGCAAATTTCAACCAATAACTTCAAATTGATGTAACGGGAGATCCGACCGTCGAATTCTCTTAAAACCAGAACCTTCGGGTTCGTATCAAAAAAATCTTTTTAATGAATATAAGAGTTTTAAATTTGAATGGTTAGATTTTAAAATATGTCCAAATCAATTTTGGAAAAGGTCGTTATGGATGCTGTTCGGCGGCCGTTATTGTAAACCGAATGTAAGGGCCTTAATAAAATTATTAAAAATATGGAAAAATTGTGTAAAATCATAGTAAATGATTTGGAAAGGTTTTGGATGAAAAATTCCAAGTTTTGAAAAGATAAAAGATATTTTTATCTAAATGAACTAGTTATTAACTAGATAATAATCCAATGTTTGAAAATAAATAAATTGGATTTGTAAATGATTTTTGAAATAACCAGAATTTTCCAGCGTATGAATTGGAAAGGATTTAAATGGAAATGACATTCGAAATATTTTGATATTGGATTCCGTGATTATATGGATATTTTTGAGGAATTTGAAAGATACAGATATCGTTATTCCTAATACGATATTCGTTAGTTTCAGAATTTGATGTTGAATATAAGCCGATATAATTTCTATTATGAGCCTTGTATTTAATATCAAATTGGACTTTGGGTTTATTGTGAATGGTGTCTTTATTAACAGTGTTCTTAGACCCTCGTTGAGGAAAGAATAAATCTTTAATTAAGATTTAGAGAAGTTTACCAATTAAATTGGATTTTGGGTTTATCGTGAGCGATGTTTTAAATAACAGACGTTCTTTAACCCTATTAACAGTGAAGATATGATTTGGAATTTATAAATCTTTTTATTAAGATTTAATGGGAATTTTCAAAAGTAAAGTTTTCCAATTTAAAATATTAAATTGGAATTGAATGGAATCCGATTTGGTAATAATCGGGATGAGCTTCTGTAAAGGGAATGGAATTCAATTTGGTAATCGAGATGAGCTTCTGTAAAGGAAAACCTATATAAGGAATTTAAAAGGCTTTGCCACTATTCCACTTATAGTACTAGTTTGATACGGAAATTTATATCAATTATATACTGTTATGATTTCCATGAAGATTCCATTTTGATTGAAGATGATTTTGGGTTTATTATGAACTTTGTTTTAATGACATTGATTCTTTAACCTAATTAAATGCAGGATTAATTTCCTAAAATTGAATAATCATTAAGTCAGGATTTGCGAAACTAAAAATGAACTAGAATTTCAATATATCTTCAATTGGATTTGAATGAATGAATGGTAATTAAATTTATCAAAACATGAGATGTAATATAAACCAAATATTCTTGGTTATTGATATTGATTGTGATTGACTAACTGTTTGGATTGTGCTCAACCAGTTTATGAGCAAATATGCTTTTACATTTAGCATTGGATTGGGTAGAAATATTTGTATGCTAACATCTTATTAAACACTTCACGATTTGACTATGAGATGTTTAGCAATGTTGTTGAGTTCATTTCAAATTTAATGAATGGTTTTGAAATGATATATTCTTAAGTGAAAAGAAATGTTTTCCCGATTTTGGACAGGGAATGTTTAATAAAACAGAAGGGATTTCGAGGGCTAAACCCGATGATATTCGAAATGATTTTGAAATATATTATGTGACATTGTAGTTCATCACATATCCTATTAGTTGCTATTGATGATATATCTGTTTGGTGGCGAAGAATTTATTCTCTTGCTTAACACCCTTCCTTGAGACGTACGAGCTCAAAGCTTATGTGATTAATAGTGACTGATCATATGTGTGAATTGCTAATGTAAAGTACTATATTTTGGAAAGTACTTGTGATTATTATGTTGTGGAATGATTTTCCCTACTTCAGGATATAAAATGGTTTAGTATGTGGCTAAAGATTCTGGTAACACGGACGACTAAAAGTATGGGTGAGAAGGCGGTGTAGTCCCCGAGGGCGTGGGATTGTGCATCGTCAGTGTAGCATGCTCCATCGTGGGAGGTGCCCGCACACACACACACACACACACACATATATATATATATGTATATATATATATATATGAATATATATATATATATATCGAGTTGGTGAGGTACGTACCCTTTGCCTTGTCTAAGGGGAGCCCGATATTTGGTTGCATTCTTGTTTGTATGCATTGTTATGTTTTGGAATTCATATTTCCAAAGATTTTGGTTTGAGATCCCGAAGTGAAATCTACTTTGATATAAAGCTAGATTTGTATATCAAATGATTTGAAATAAGAAATCGGGAAATAAAGTACAAAGAAATAATTTATGTAAAGTGAAATGGATTTCGAAAAAACTAAATTTGGGATTAAGACTAAATGGGTAGATTGAGGAATTGCATGTTGTATGATGTATTGTAAATCCATATGGATATTATTGGTTATTGTTTATGCACTGATATTCTTGGGGATAAACCTGTTCCGTTACATATGGCATGGTCCCGTGATTTACCTAACTTTAAAATAAAGTTAATAACAATTTTTAGTTCTCACACAAGTCCCATGACTAACTCGGAGTTTATTGTTTCTACCTAAACTCTGGGTGCCTATATTCTCCACATGGGCAGTCACTAGTTTTGGTTATGCAGACTATTTCATTTAGAAGGATTCTAGATCGAAACTTAAAGCTGTGTCCAAAGCATTGATAGTCTTTCGTTGAGTTAGTTTATTTGTTTTCGCTACATTATATTACATTTACTATAAATTTATTTTCCACTGTATTATATTCTATACTCTGATATTCTGTACTCTGATGTAACATTAGTATGATGTTTATAAAAGTCTTCTATTGTTTTTTCTGATGTTTGTGCACCCAAAGTTAGCGTATCCGCCTTTTTGGTTCGATTTAAGACGGTTTAACGATCGATTTGGATCGACCGACAGAAGGGCCACTACATATGGTATCAGAGATTTAAACTCAAACCTTTAGGGTGCAACTCGTTAGAACAGATTAAAAGACTCATTAGAGATAGGATTATTAACATCCTATAAGAATACTCGTTATAGATAGGATCAGTAGTATCCTAGAATGAGAAACTCGTTAAAGATGGGGTCAGTAATGCCCCAGGATGAGTTGAGAGCGACTAGTTTATAAATAACATATTTGTGATTATATATATAATCTGGTTTTAAAAATATGATTTTTGGGTATATAAAAGTTATATATTTGAAAAAGCTAATCAACTAATTGATTGTTGATTGTGTTGTGTGATTATTAGCCAACTAATAAAATTATTGGAATGCTCAATCCAATAAGAGAATGAAAGGTAAATTTACCCAACTCGAATCAAATATTGACCTAAATTGAAAATTGATTAGAATTGCATATATTCACATATTTTTATATTAAGAAAGTAGTTTACATATTTACTATATTCATTAGGTTTGATGATTTTATGAGCCGATTGGCAAGCCGCTTGGATTTTTCTTTTTCTTTTCGGATTATGAGGGCCCTGTGAGGTAAGTTCTGGTTTTACTGGTCAACCCGTACAAAGGAGGTTATGACGAATTTTTTTGAAAATTTAGGGTGTTAGCCAAATTTTTGAGAAATTAGAAAGTTCTTAGAAACTGGAAAGTTGAAGAACTTGAGTCAAGCAAAGGTGGATTTGATTAAGTAAATAACCTTCGATTCTATCTTCCTTTTCGAGGACGAAAAGATTTTAAGAGGGGGAGATTGTAACAACCCGGATTTCAGAACCAATTTAAAATTTTATTTTTAATAGTTTTAATGGATTTTAAGAATTTAAAATGATTTATTTTGAGAATTAATGATTTAAAAAAAATTGAATCGAAATTAGAACGTGTAAATCTATTTTAATTATAAAACAAGCCTGAAATGGCGTAGTAGTTTGAAAATTCGATTTTAAACTTCAATTGAATATACATAATTCAATATAAGTCTGAATTTGATGGAACAAGAAACGTTAGAATCTATTTAATTCTATCTTTCTAAAGAATGTAAGAAACTGAGATTTCGTTTTATAAATTGAAAGTTATGGCCAGTTTAAAATTTAGAATAGTCGCTATGGAATTTATATATATTTTTATTATAATATATAGCCCTTAAAAATAGCCATTTTGCAAACGACCTTTGTTTTCGACGAAACTACTTTTGTTGGATCCGGAATGTCAATTTATTGTCAGGTTTCAAATTTCATAATTTTTGAAGTTAATATGTGAGCATGGTGAATTTAAATATGTTTTGTAATTTCAGTTTGAGTTTAATCGACTGGAAAAAGGACCATTTTTCAAACGGTCCCCAAATTTGACGAAATTAGTTTTGTTAGGACTGTATCATCAAAATAAAGCTAGATTTATTTTTCTGTAATTTTTGGAGTCTGTATGTGGCCCCGGTAAATTAACATGTATGTTGAAATTCAATATTGAGCATTATATTAATTTTGATGAAAACTAATCAAAACAGTTGAATTGGCTTACGCAACATATCCCATTGTGTCTGAAATGGGGGTATTTGGTTAGGACAGATAGTCGTTGGGTTTAATTTGGAGTTCGGACAAAAATGAACTAATTAATTGAATTAAATAATAGAATATATATTTTAGTATATATAGTCATTCTCTTCTAAACCCTAGGTCAAAGGGGCTCCACGGTCAACCCTTCTTCTTGCCACCGGAAGCTATTTCAATGGCTGATATTTTTGTTTCTTCAATCCTTAATAATTCCTAATTCAAATTGAATTTAATCTCTGCTCCAAAACAAAATATATGGAGATTTTAATGAGCTTCAATCCTATACGGACGAGATCGATTATCAGGCCCTAGATTGTGTGGATTTGTGCCTCAAAGGCTGGACGTTCACTGTCAGTTTTAGGGGGAAAGAGGGTGTCGAGTTTGAGGTGGTTCTAGGTGGTGGTAGACGGCTCGAAGGGCGATCGTGTGATGGGTTTTGATGGCGCTCCGATCAGCCAGGTGGCGTGTGAATTTAGAGGATTTCCACGAAGTTGGGTTCGAAGCTTTCCAGTATTTTGAACGAAGAGGGAGACATGATTCGGAGGGAAAGATTAAATTAAGGTGATAATTAATAAAAGGTTAATGACGATCAATTGATTCAGATGTTTAAAAGTCCATATCTTTTGCAAATGTGATCAGAATTGGACAAACGAAAGTGCGTTGGAATCCTCTTATCGAGAACTACAACATGGAACTGACCAGACCAGAAACGGAGCAAATTAGAGTTTTAAGCTAAATTAAACGCGTGTTTAATTTAGTTCAAAAACAGAAATTCAGAAATAAAGAATGACGGAGTGGAAACCAAACTGAGCACTCCTTCTCACTCAATTATATTTTATCATGTTATATTGTATTTATTTTTAAAATACACAGATTGCCAGTATTAAATTTTATATGTGTTAATTATCATGAATTTGTATACTGTGCCTGTTAGCTCACATCACTGTCGTCCACAAACCATGGATGATTAAATTGACGGTATTGTGTTATAATTATGATGTGAAATGGAGTAAATAAACTATATATACGTTGTATGAAAAATATATATGCATTATGAAAAATATATATGCGTTATGAAAAATATAGATATGTTGTATGAAAAATATATATACGTTGTGTGAAAAACATATATGCGTTATGAAAAATATATATACGTTGTATGAAAAATATATGCGTTGTATGAAAAATATATATGCGTTATGAAAAATATATATGCATTGTATGAAAAATATATATGCGTTGTATGAAAAATATATATGCGTTGTATGAAAAATATATAAGCGTTGCATGAATCATATATATGCGATATATAAAATGGTCATTTAATGGAATAATTATTGGATTGTTAAAAATATAATTTTTAACATGTACATGCGATATATAAAATGGTCATGAAATGGAATAAATATTTGTTCGCTAAAAATATTATTTTTAGCATATATATGCGATATATAAAATGGTCATGCAATGGAATAAATATATGTTTGATAAAAATATTATTTTTAGCCTATATATGAAATGGATAAAATTGTCAGGTAATGCAATAATTATTGGATGGTTAAAAATATAATTTTTAACTATGTATGGAATATTCAATTTTGATTTAAAATTGAAAAGGAAGTTGAATTAATTTTTAAATTAATTTATAAATGATTTATAAAATACGTTTTAAACGGAAATCGACGATATATATATTTTATATAACGACTTGAATAGAACGCGCCGCGCAGCGACCGTTCACGAATTTCAACCATTAAATTCAAATTGATGTAATGGGAGATTCGACCGTCGGATTCTCCTAAAACGGGAACCGTTGGGTTCGTATCGAAAAGATCTTTCCAATGAATATAAGAGATTTAAATTTAAACGGTTAGATTTTAAAATATGTCCAAATAAATTTTGAAAAAGGTCGCTATGGATGCAGTTCGGTGGCCGTTATTGGAAACCGACTGAAAGGGCCTTAATAAAATTATGGAAAAATTGTGTAAAATCATAATAAATGATTTGGAAAGGTTTTGGATGAAAAATTACAAGTTTTGAAAATATAAAAGATATTTTATCAGAATGAACTAGTAATTAACTAGAATAATAATCCAATGTTTTTAAATAAATAATTTGGACTTGTAAATGGTTTTTGAAATAACCAGAATTTTCCAGCGTATGAATTGGAAAGGATTTAAATGGAAATAACCTTTGGAATATTTCGATATTGGATTCCGTGATTATACGGATATTGTTGAAGAATTTGGAAGATAAAGATATCGTTATTCCCAATACGATATTCGTTAGTTTCAGAATTTGATGTTTAATACAAGCCGATATAATTTCTATTCTGAGCCTTGTATTTAATAAAAAAATGGATTTTGGGTTGTCGTGAATAGTGTCTATATTAACAGTGTTCTTAGACCCCGTTGAGGAAAGAATAAATCTTTTAATTAACATTTAGAGAAGTTTACCAATTAAATTGGATTTTGGGTTTATCGTGAGAGATGTTTTAAAAAACAGTCGTTCTTTAACCCAATTAACAGTGAAGTTATCATTTGGAATTTATAAATCTTTTTATTAAGACTTAACGGAAATTTTACTAAGTAAAGTTTTCCAATTTAAAATATTAAATTGGAACTAAATGGAATCCGATTTGACGATAATCGAGATCAGCTTCTGTAAAGGAAAACCGTTACTATGTATGGAATTTAATAGGCTTTGCTGCTATTACACTTATAGTACTAGTTTGATACAGAAATTTATATCGATTATATACCGTTATGATTTCCGTGAAGATTCCATTTTGATGGAAGATGATTTTGGGTTTATCGTGAACTTTGTTTTAATGACATTGATTCTTTAACCCAATTTAATGCAGGATTAATTTCCTAAAATTGAATAATCATTAAGGATTTGTGAAACTAAAACTAAAGTAGTGTTTTAATAAATCTTTAATTGGATTTTAATGAATGAATGGTAATTAAATGTGTGAATTGCTAATAGTGACTGATCATATGTGTGAATTGCTAATGTAAAGTACTATATTTTGGAAAGTACTTGTGATTATTATGTTGTGAAATGATTTTCCCTACTTCAGGATATAAAATGGTTTAGTACGTGGCTAAAGATTCCGGTAACCTGGACGACTAAAAGTATGGCTGAGATGGCAGTGTAGTCCCCGAGGGCGTGGGATTGTGCATCGTCGGTGTAGCCTGCTCCATCGTGGGAGGTGCACATATATATATCGAGTTGGTGAGGTACGTACCCTTTGCCTTGTCTAAGGGGAGCCCGATATTTGGTTGCATGCTTGTTTGTATGCATTGTTATGTTTTGGAATTCATATTTAGAAAGATTTTGGTTTGAGATCCCAAAGTGAAATCTACTTTGATATAAAGCTAGATATGTATTTCAAATGATTTGAAATAAGAAATCGGGAAAGAAAGTACAAAGAAATAATTTGTGTAAAGTGAAATGGATTTCGAAAAATCTAAATTTGGGATTAAGCCTAATTGGGTAGATTGAGGAATTGCATGTTGTATGATGTATTGTAAATCCATATGGCTATTATTGGTTATAGTTTAAGCACTGATATTCATGGGGATAAACCTGTTCCATTACATATGGCGTGGTCCCGTGATTTACCTAACTTTAAAATGAAGTAAATAATTGTTTTTAGTTCTCACACCAGTCCCATGACTAACTCGGGGTTTATTGTTTCTACCTAAACTCTGGGTGCCTATATTCTCCACATGGGCAGTCGCTAGTTTTGGTTTTGCAGATTATTTCATTTAGCAGGATTCTAGATCGAAGCTTAAAGCTGTGTCCAGAGCATTAATAGTCTTTCGTTGAGTTAGTTTATTTGTTTCCGCTGCATTATATTACATTTACTGTAAATTTGTTTTCCACTGTATTATTTTCGATACTCTGATATTCTGTACTCTGATGTAACATTAGTATGATGTTTATAAAAGTCTTCTGTTGTTTGTTCTGATGTTTGTGCACCCAAAGTTAGCGTATCCGCCTTTTTGGTTCGATTTAAGTCGGTTTAACGATCTATTTGGATCGATCGAGAGGAAGGGTCACTACACAAGTAGTTTACAAAACATACGATTGTGCCAAACAACAAAACACTGAAATATTGCCAAGCACCAAATCAACATTTTACCAACCCAATCGCCATTACCAAGTACCAAACTACCAACAAGACGCGAATCAGACATACATTGAATACTCATAAGGCTAAATCGTAGCATCACAATCATGGAGACGAGACACAAAATAGCTCAATCATCTAAGAGTTACTGTAGAACTGAGACCTTCACATTAGTAACTAAATTCCATAAACCCCATTGCTACCAGTTGAATGTCTAGAAAGCTGCAGCAAGGAGGAGTAGCAGACCAGATATTACCTGAAATAGCCAAGCGTTGAGGAAGGGGGTAAGTAGTAACAACGAAAGGGAGTAAAAGTATGAGGATATGAGGGAGATGAGGAATATGAGATGTAGGAGCATTCATTGTTCAAAACAATTTTCATGGTGAAAAAAAAACTCAGATCTAAGTTGTCGAATTAGATTTGCTCAGGAAAATCACCCATCGCGTAAACAAGGTCTAGGGTTAGAGAGAATTTTGAGGAGAACGCGGAGAAGAGATAGGAGGGAGGGAAGTAGAGAGGAGAGAAGCAGAGAGAAGAAGTGACCTTGACGCCATTTACGATTTCCCAGAACAAACGATGTTTTTTGTTTAACTTTATATTTATTACTATTATTATTGATATTATAAAGTCATCGAAGTTAGAATGAAATCTAATTGAATTGCGAAAGAAGCTATGAACGGGTTTTATATTAAAACCCGAGTTTTTATAACAAAGTTGTGAAAAGAAATTTTAAGCGAATACGATAGCTTAAATTATGTTTACTTAATGTTGGAATTAAGTCAAAAGGAAACTAAGATAAAAACAGTTTATATTAAACCAGGATCATATTAATGAAGTTTATACAAAGAGATGAGGTGCTAAATCATTAATTTTGATTTAACGTTACTTAATAATGGAATTACGTAAATTAAAGGAAATTGAAATAAAATTTTCAAGCGGGAAATGGTTGAATGGATTAGGGAAGGGATGGTTAAAAGTGAATTTGGTAAAGAAGTGAGTAATAGGATTTTGGAACAAAAATCCATGTTATAAAACAAACTGTTTAAAGAAAATTAAAAAGTAATGTTTTAGTAAGTAATTTCTTAATCAATGAATTAAGAAATTATAGTTATACTCGAGAAGGAGATTTTCAAAAGTAAGAAATTTTATAAAACATATAATAAATAAAATAGTTAAATGAGATGTGTTTGGTATTAGAATAAATATCGGTTTTTGAATTACAACTCATTTCTATCTAAAGATAAGAACGTTGTTGATCAAGGTCTGAGAGGTAAATAAATACCTCAACTTGAACGACTTCAGGATTATCTGAGGATGATATTACTTTGTAATGGGAAAGATGTTAAGAATAATTTATTATTTTCATATGATAAATAATAACACAATGTAAATAAAAGAGTCAAGATTATATAATGAGATTTCCCAAGTAACGAAAATGGAAAGATTTGAATATATATATATATACATATAATATTTCCAAAGTAAAGGAAATAAAAAGAGATTGTGTGAAATTAAAATGGTATTTCCGGGGTAAAAGGAAATTGAAAAGTTAAGTTTTGGGAAAGGGTTTATTCTAAAGGAATAAGGGTGGCTTAATATATTCGAGCAATGAAACCAAAAGAGATTTCGTAACATTATTTTACGAATAATAAGTTGAGTTGATTTTTCCAATGTAGATAATGAGTACATGATGTAGTAAATGTTTTGAAAATGATAGTAAGATGGAAAATTGAATATGATTATAAAATATTTAACTAAGTATGAAATAAAATAGTTTGAAATAACCTTATGTTAAATAAGAAATGAAAAGCTATACTTGTAATGTTGAAATATTTAAGAGTTCTAGATTATAATAGTTTTTAATTAAAGAGGCCATGTAATGCTGGTACTGAACTAGTAAACTCATTTTATTCTCATGATTATTTATTTGATAGTTAAATAACCGAATATTAAATCTTACCCATACGATTTGGTATGGAAAGACTGGGATCGAATATATATTCGAAAACCATTCCGAACCAGTGAATACGTAGAAGATGATTATTGAAGATGAAGCAATTGAAGACCGTAGATCTTCATAAGTGGAAGAGATACTTGTTGAATATCTCTGGTTTAGCGGACAGAGATATTTTGATAGTGATTCTGTCGTGATTGGAATCTATGGATTGCAAGGATTGCTCACTACTGGTCTATAGGGTGATACCTAGGATGTGGTAGGAGGGTGCATTCGGTTCATCCTGTTCTTGGATGACTTGTATGGACCGGTGTCTGACAGAGTATTTCCAAAGGGATCATGTATGTTGATTTCTTCAAACCTACCAAGTTGTGGGGGAGAAGGACCCATCTCTTACCTTAACAACTAGAGTATTTTTGGGGACGTCAATTAGTGATTTCTGGTGGATTTGACGATGTGGCATTCAAAGTGAATCGTGGTCAGATATTCTAAAGATATTTATAACCTCAAGACTCATCAAACGGAAAATGGCACAAAATCAGGTAGGTTGCATGGCTATGTGGGTCATACCCATCAAATAGGTATATCATTACCTGATCTGGAGAAATCAAATGCCTTCGGTTGTCCCTTTTATCTTTACATGTATGTTATTGGTTTGGTTGGCTGGCCCCCAACCATGGTGATGTTGTATTCGATACTCTCAAGGAAAATGAGGGGATGATAATGTTTAGCCTAGGTTGCAAGATGTTCTTGTTGAACCCCACTGTATTCATCTTCAGAAGTACATTATCGGGAAGGTGGTCTCATACCTTGCCAGGAAATCCATTCTCCAATAAGCGCCCGCAGTTTTGATTGTATACTATGTATGTAGAGCGTGAGATGCAAGAATTTTGCTAGATTGTTATGTTTTTGTATTTAGACACTATTATAACATCAGAAAAGATATTGATTTAAAAAACGTTTTGGGTGATCATAAGGCAAAAAACTGTCTGTATTTATGTGTGGACTTGGTCTTACGATTATCCTTTTCTTTTGTAAAGATTTTAACTTTAAAATCAAGTTGTGTGATACCTTTAAACTTAGTTTGTTTATTTCTTACTTTGGTTCACCAGACTGATCCGGCGTTTGTAATTCTCGGGTTAAACCGGATTTTACAAGTTTAGATTTGGATGTTGTGAACTTCAGAAGGCATGCTGGAGGAGTTCAGACGCATAATACATTTGGTGTGCTTTCCGTTGCGTATTGTATATGATGACTGATTATTGTAACTGTCCAGATGTGTTGATGTACTCTGATGATAGTAAGTTTTATTTCAAGCTCTCAATAAAGATTTATTTCTATATTATATTTTGTTCTGCTGCGATGTGAGACTCTGCGTTGTGTTGGATCTTCTTCTTCTATTCTAATATTTCTTTCTTTCTTATCTCACCCTCTAACTTCTTTCTATAAACGTCCCTGTGTTTTCGATGCTTGAATGTTCGACATGGTGTTTATGTGTCGATTTTCAGGGTTGAAAATATCCATTTCGTTACAACTGGGGTACCATCTAACACAGTACCTCTCTAGATAAGCATACCGAGGTTGCAAGAACATCTTGCACTCTTGCTAACACAGAACCGGCCTACCACTTAACTTGATAATACCGAATATGTCACCACCATGGTTGTGATCAGCAACCGCACCAAAGCATAAAATAATCAAAGGGTCAACCATTCTAAATTGGTGGTACACCCTAATGGGTGCGTCCCACATAGCGTTGCTGCACCTCTCCTGATTTTAGTCATTACCGGCTAACGAGGCTAGATGCAACGTTTTTACCTTTCACACATGGCACATTTCATCTTTGAATGTTCATCGCCCTTTAATGGCATTGTACTGATAACATTCATCAATATAAGTTGTTCAGGAATAGAATGAACTGAGGCATTACCTGTACTACGTTCATAGGATTAGTAGCAAGTAAATCTAGCACTTTCAATGCATTGTCTTTGCACAAGCATACCTGAAAATTCCAATTTGAACGCAAAATATGTTCAAAGTGGTTTTGGATCTCCTTCCAATTTCGGTTCCTCAAACCAACACTTCATAATATAAAGGTAATTTATTGATAGTCAGTTCTTTAACTACCAATCTATAGTTATATAATTAAGTACATTAGCAGCACATACCCTTTTATTTAAATCATTCATTAAAACATTTCATCGATTCTTAAAATTTAATTTCATATACTTATATTAACGGGATTAATATATTCGCAAATCTCTTGCTTTCATTACTTCGAAAACCATAGCCATACATTCATCTCTTTAGAATAAATGTATTCACAAATCCTCTTATTTTCACTACTTAGAAAATAACGTTATATACCTAACCGAATGGTATAAGTATAGTCGCACATCATACCTGGGTCAAACAATGTCATGTGATACATTGTTTACTATAAAACCCAACTGTTTTATTTAACTTCTAAACTTCGCGAAATAAAGTTTATTACATCGCTTATGGAAATAATAATTCATTTTCCAATATCCACTTTCATTTTCAAAGCAGTACCATTTCTTGGATAACAATGAATCTTTCAAGTTGGGGTATTTTATTTACCTCTTAGACCTTGTCTCGACGACATTCTTATCTTCAAGATAGTTAGAATTTTTTTAATATAAAACTTGGTGTTCAATAATATATCGCAATAAGTTTCATTTATATTCTATTCAAATAAGCTTTAAAAACCAATTTTGCAGTTGAAAATCTCATGCACATACAATCACTTCCACTTAATTAATTACTAAATAAACCCTCATTTAAACCAATGCATTAGCTTTCTCTTTTAAAAATCTTGTTTATAAAACTTGGATTTATCGTAGTATCCCTTTATTAAGTTCTTTATAAAATATCATTTAAAATCTTATTACAAAACTCGAATTCCCATTTTTCGTAAACTTCAAACCTTATCAATCTTGTTTTGATTTTAAAATCAAACCACTTAAAATTTAGCTTGAAATCAAACTAAATCGTTTACAAGTCCTTCATGAATATCCATCTTTTCATAAATTTCAACTCTAAAAACGAAGATCATTTCTGCAACATTTTACAAGCTAAACAGAGCTATTTATTAACTTGTTCAAAGCAATTTCTAAAATCATCTTTTATACTTTATAAAACACATTTATAAAACTTTGTTAAGTTTTATCATTTGAAATTCCCAATTATAAGCTTTTTTATAAAATGGAAATTTCGCTATATAAATCATTTTATAATCTCCTTATAAAATCCAACTACAAATAATATTTATTTATAAAACCTTTATCTTATATAGCTTATATAAAATAAAATTTAAAACCTTGCCTTTTTGTTATAAAAATAAAGTTTACACCTGATGGTGAATCAACATTCTTAAAAAAATGGATATAGATTAGATAAACTAATCTAATTCATTTAAGATGAATCTTCCGCTTAAAAGCAGGTAGTGTCAAAGATCATCCTTTCATAGATGGGAATATATATAGACAACCACCAACAAAGTAATAAATCATCCAAAACATCCATGCACACAATTTATATACTAACAACAATGAATATTATTATTATACAAAATAATAACAATCATAATATTCCAAAAAATGTGAGATTAACTCACCATCCATTCCAAGTCGACGTTTCCGCGTCGTTTTATCTAAATTCAGACGAATAATTGAAATTAAACAAAATTCCAAATAGTTCAGAAAGCTTTCATTCCAGCTTGTACGCATAGTGTTTGTTAATATAAACCTAATGAAATTTGTTTCGTCGCAATCTGACATTGTACGACAAAGTTACAAGTGTTACAGCATTTAACGTGAATTTGAATAATTTAATAAGTTAATGACAGTCATTAGTTCGGTTTAATAACTTGATTAACCTTAAAAAATCATGGCCGCTTAATTCTGAATCACGTCCCCTCCCAGATTCATTTTCATTAACCCAAAACCCCCTCCAGAAATCAAAGTCATGCCGCTACCAGGGACCACCGGCCTCCGATCAGAATGCTCCTACCCAACACTCTAGCCATGCTTTGTTAACCTGCACTAGTTCGATCCCCCATCGACCACATTAGCACCCCCAGTTTGCTCCAAAACCGTGACGCCTAGCCGAGCTTCCACTGCCTTTGTCTGACCATTGGAAGCCTATCGCCTCAGGCCACACATAGCCCTCTTCGTGGTGAACAAAACCCCTTCGAATCCCATCGCCATTCGTGGCCCCATGGAGCAGATAGAAGGAGATTAGTGCGAAGGGATTCAAGCCGTAGAAAATGATAAAGAGAAATGACGGTGTGTTTTTAATATTGGGGTTCAGTGAAAAAAGGAAAAGCTTAAGTCCTTTTAAAGGAACCTCAAAACACTATTCACGTTAAAAAAATCTCAAACTCCAATCGAACCGCAAAGTCTGTCGTTTATAACTAAATACCCATATTTTGGACTCAGTGGAATTAGTTTCTAAAGCCAATTTGGACATATGCAACAGTTATTTTGATATTCAAAATACAAATTAATAAAATTTTGAATTGATTATTGATACATGTTTATATCGCACATGACCACACAACAATCCTGATTGACATGAAATTTGAAATTTTACAATAATTAATCGTTATGATTCCGATGAAACTGGTTTTGTCGATACCCGAGATCGTTTTGAAAAAAAAACAAATTTCATGTGATAAATCAAATCGATAAAATATCAATCGATTTCTAAGCACTCATATTCATTAGTAATAGAATATTATTATCGTTTCCATTCAAATAAAAATTTACAAAGCTTCAAACTAAACTAATTTAGATTTTAAAAATCAACATTCTTAATTTCAAGTTAAATCGACCACCTAATTCTCATCTTAAATTAACTTCAAGGCGTTAACTCTTAAAATCAATTGTTTTCAATATATTAATTAATTCATTATTCATTATTAAAATTCAACGTTGTTACATTCTTCCCCTTTAAAATGATTTTTTCCTCGAAATCACAAGTTAAGAAGATTGCTACAAACTGATTAACTTTACTCCAAAAACATTTCTTATAAAAATTGGTTAAAATTTTCTAATAGCTAGAGTTTGCACAAATTTCGACAGTGCCTCCTTTGTACGAGTCTATCCGAAAAATTTCTAAACAATTTAGACACTATACATCTCATCTCAATTACGAGGCTTCCCGAACCATAGGGAAAACACTATATAAGACCAACATACGATATTTAATTTGAAATACGTACCATTTTGTAGGGAAAACATATCTTTACCATTACATCAAAAGCTATAAGTAAGCTAGCAAGCTTTTGCTTCCATAAACCTGTAGATATTTACATAACCTAAAAAGAGTTAAGCAAAACAAACGAACAACATAGCAATTACTAACATATGCATAAACAATATATACATAAATACAACCATCGAAGATGGTGCAACTGGAAATAATGATACAAATCAGCAAACAACGCAATTGTAACATAACGCTACATTCAACCACAATCAATCAACACAAATTAATATAATATAGTGCAAAAAACACTAATAATTGTAGTGCGATGTTTATTCAGAATAAACCTCATCATCGCACCAGGATGACAAGCAACCTATTAAGCGTCACCATTTTCTCAACAACCTCAGGTTATAACTTAACCGATCATTCATGCTACCTCAAGCAATTCAAAAATTCATATCCCAAATTCAACACAAGTCAATATATCAAGCAGGTATATTTTATAAATGGAAATACCTATTTTATTTTCTTAAATTTTTTCTATTTTATTAAACTAATCGTTTAGTTTATAAACGACCATACCACGATTTTTTTTAGAAATTTGATTTTGCGATAACTCAAAATGTATAAGATAAAATCATGATCTTTTCTTCCTTTCGTTAGAAAACTATGATCTTGTAGGTATGCAAGATTCCTGTTTTAAAGAACTCCGACTTATATCGGATCCCATCACCGGTTAAAAGTTAAAATCAAAAAACTACGAACTACCGCTATGTGACGAGCTCTTTTTAATTTAATTTAATTAATACATTCAAAATTTGATAAATTAATAAATTAAAATCATATTCACTTAAGTTTCCAAATAATCTTAGCTAAGTTTTCAGCTTCATCATAATCTTCAATTTCTTTTATTTATAACAAGAACATCTTCGTTTTTATTAACCTAAGTGTTCTAACAAATTTAAGTTTGTTTCAACAAATAATACTTTTCTTATTCTTATAATTAACATGGAAATTTCGATTATCCAAGATTGTTGAATATTCCATTACACTTAAAACCAAAACTAAAAAACATTATAACAATTGAAATGCTCAACCGACTAACTTTACACTTAAAATATATGCAACCGTATTATATTTTTGTTGAAATTTTCAGAAAGAAACACCCGGATTCCCAAATCATAAATCTTGGATTCAAAACTAACTTTCATTCTAATCAAAACAATTCCTCAATGGAAAATCCTTACTTAGAAACTAGAAAATAAACACAATGATGATGTTGCAGTCATCATCAGAATTATTTTCTAGCAACCAAAGTAAGATCGATGCTTTTAAAAATCATTTTAAATTTTCATTCATAAACACTATCAAATAATTCTTTATTTCCCATTTAACTTTAAATTTTTTTCATTTACGAAAATTTGAATCCTTCAATTCTCAACTCAATTCAATTTCTTATTTATAAACCTCTTTTACAAATTGCACTTATATAACTCTAGTTATTATACAGGATTTCTCCACATAAGTTCATCCTTGTTTAAATTTATATTAACTACCTTTACTTAGGTTGAATTCTTATTCAACATCATCATTGAATGACATATAGTCAAATCGTGAAACTGGATCCATATGGTGTTCGTTTCCTATGTTTTTCTAATTATAAATCTACCCAAGCAATGCAAGAGAATGATAATATTGCTCTTATCAAAACAATGTGGCTATTACCCATGAATTGATCGAGCACAACTACGAATTAATTAGTAATAGTCAACCCTCAAAAGTGAGCATGACCAATTAAAAAATAAATGATAATAATTAAATATTATCATTTCTTGTCAAACTTATCATCTATACAACTATATTTAGTTTGAAAATTTTCTTTATATATAAAAAATATATGAAATTTTGGCAAATTTTTTTCATTTACCAACTATATAAAACAATAACATGATGATTTGCTTTGTTTAAGTGTCTATAAATCCCTATCGACCGCGTTGGCCAAACACATCAATTTGGAATTTATATGCCACTCAAAAGATAAACAAACATAATATAAAATATTTTATAACACTAACAAATACGCTTTCATGTATACACACACACACACACATATACAATCCAACTCATAATAAGGCATTCCATTACCTTATCTCTTATTGAGTTATGCCATAGAGCCAAGGTTATCACTTAACCTTTAACTTTGATACCAACTGTAACGACCCAGAAAATTTGACCCTTGAATGTCGACACTAATACATCATCTGTATTAACATACTTAAACTCAAGTGTTGAAAACCCAAAAATTCAAAAGAAAAAAGTTAAAGGGTGAGAAAGACAAAAGAAAGGTTATAATGGAAGAAGAAGAACACAATCATATCAGAATCAGAAAAGATTGGAATCTCACAGCATAATGAATAAAATATAATATACCAGTACTCTTTGCACAAGAGAAAAACTATATATATATATACAAGAATAAACAGAGTAAACAAATGGATCAGTCTATAAAGTCATGATAACTTCCTATACAATGAGTGATAAAAGCAGCATACACAATGGAAATAAATTAATACATGAATTGCGAGAATGCGTCTTGACTCCAGCTCCTCTCCTGTAGCTCCAAGCAAAACCAAAGCAAACCTGGAAAATATATGCGGTCTGACCCAAGCACATTTTGAGGGGAAGCAAAAAACACTCGGATCAGTTTGGAATACTTACAGTGAGAAAAACTAACTTCATAAACAATTTTCTTTATTTTAAAAGTCCATTAAAAGAATGGAACTCTATTAAAATATGACCATACATAAACATGACATGTGTTTTTCCCTTACAAAAACCAAAACACTTTTTTATCAAATCCAGTGATACTATAATAATGTCTATTAAATCATCTTAAAATAAAATATTAAAAAGAGAAATTGTTACCCATAATTAAATTCCACACCCTAATGGGTTATACATATAAAGAAGTGGCACATATTGGGATTTGGATTCCATAAAAAGAGTGGGCGCTGGGGTACCACCCGACGTAGTTCTTCTCTGGATAAGAGTACCGAGGTTGCAAGAACAGCTGCACCCCTGCTAACATAGAACCGACCTATCACTTAACATGATACTACCGAATATGTCACCACTATGGTTGTGATCGGCAACCACACCAAAGCGTAAAATAATCAAATGGTCAATTGTTGTAGATTGGTGGTAGACATACCCTAATGGGTGCGACCCATATAGCTCTGCTGCATTTCCCCTAATTTTAGTCGTTATTGGCGGATGAGGCTAGAGGCGAGGTTTTTAACTTTCACACAAGGCACATTTCATCTTTGAATGTTCATCGCTCATCAATGGCAATGTACCGATAACATTCATCCATACAAGTCGTTCAAGAACTGAATGAACCGAAGGCATTACCTTTGATACTTCTATAGGAGTAATAGTAAGTAAGCCTTGTACTTTTAATGCTTTGTCTTTACACAAGCATACCTGCAAATTCTAGTTTGAACGCAAAGTCGGTTCAAAGTGGTTTTGGATCTCATTCCAATCCTGGTTTCTCGGACCAACATATTATAAATTAAAAGAGAATTTATTGATAGTTGGTTCTTTAATATCAATATATAGTTGTACAATTAAGTACATTAGTAACACAAACTCTTTTAATCAGATCATTCATTAAAACATTTCATCGATTCTTGGAAATCGATTTCGTAAAATTATCTCAACGGGATAAGTATATTCACAAATCTCTAGCTTTCATTACTTCGAAACCCATAGACAAACCCTTATCTCCTTGGAATAAATGTATTCATAAATCCTACTATTTTCACTACTTAGAAAACAACGCTATATACTTAACCAAATGGTATAAGCACAGTCACACATTATTCTTGGGCCAAACAATGTCATGTGATCCATTGTTTACTATAAAACCCAACTGTTTTATTTAACTTCTGAGCTTTGCAAATTAAAGTTTATTACACCACTTATGAAAATAATAATTAATTTCCAATATCCACTTTCGTTTCCATACAGGTATCATCGCTTGGATAACAGTGAATCTTTCAAGTTGGGCTATTTTATTTACCTCTCAGACCCTGACTCGACAACATTTTTACCTTCAAGACAAATAGAAATTTGTTAACACAACCTGATCTCAATAAATATTACAATAAGTTCCATTTACTATTCAATACAAATAAAATTAAAAACCGTTCTTGGAATTGAAAATCTCATTCACATACAACCACTTTTAGTTAAGTCAATTATTAAGTAAACCCTCATTTAAAACCAACAAATTAGCTTTAATCTCTTTTATAAACCTTCTTTATAAAACTTGGATTTATTATAAAATCCCTTTAAAAAAATACTTCATAAAAATTGATTTAAAATATTATAACAAAACTTTATTTCCGTTTCTTCATAAACTATAGATCTTATCAATCTTGCTTTGATTTTTTAAACCAAATCACTTAAAACTTAGCTTGAAATCAAAATAAATCGTTTATAAGTCCTTTATGAATATCTAACTTTTCATAAATTTCAATTCTAAAAACCAAGATCGTTTCTATAACATTTTACAAGCTAAACAAAGCCATTTATTAACTTGTTCGAAACAATTTCTAAAATCATCTTTTATACTTCATAAAACACATTTATAAAACTTTGTTAAGTATAATTTGAAATCTCCAATTAAAGCTTATTTATAAAATGGAAATTTTAGAACATAGATAATCTTATACTCTCCTTATAAAAATCAACTAAAATAATACTTTATTTATAAAACTTTTATCTTTTATAGTGTATATAAAATAAAATTTAAAACTTTGCTTTTTATTATAAAAATAAAATTTATAACTTCAACTTAGTCAGTTCATCTGACGGTGAATCAACGTCATAAAAATATGGATTTTAGGCCACCTACTGCCAATTACGTAACCAGAATTGTTTATTAATTAATAACATATCAATGTTGAATTTAATTCAACAATCATCATCCAAATCAAAAATTTCATGTTACTTATATTAGACAGTTCGTATGTGAATAATATGAAAGCAAGTAACATCCAAACATTGAGGAATCCGGTTGGATCCCTCCAACCTATCCTACTACATCACAGCTCATGTATCAGTTTATATATGCATATAAATTTGATAATCTAAGCTAATTCATTTAAGATGAATCTTCCGATTGAAAGTAGGTAGTGTCAAAGGTCATCTGTTCACTAGCGAGAATATATAGACAACCACCAACAAAACAATAAATCATCAAAAACATAAAAACACTACATTTATATACTAAAAATAGTGAATATTATTATATGAAAAAACAACATTCACAATATTCCAGAAAGTGTGAGAGTTAGCTTACCATCCATTCCAAATCAACATTTTCGCATCATTTTACCTAAATTCAAACGGATGTTTGAAATTAGACAAAATTCCAAATAGTTCTGAAAGCTTCCAATCCAGCTTGTACGCATAGTGTTTGTAAATATGAACCCAACAATCAATTTTTTTCATCGCAATATAACATCATATGACACAGTTACAAGTATTGCAACATTTAACTTGAATTTGGATAATTTAATAAGTTAACGACGGTCATGAGTTTAGTTTACCTTAACAAATCACGACCGCTTAATTCTTAATCATGTCCCCTCCCATATTCGTTTTCATGAACCCGAAACCTGCTCCAGAAATCAAAGCGGTCTTGCCAATAGGGGCCACCGTTCCCTGATCTGAATGCTCTGCCCCAACCCCTAGCCATGCTCTGTCGACCTGCACCAGTCTGATCCCCTATCGACCACGTTAGCACCCCAATTTGCTCTGAAACGACAACGCCTAACCGAGCTTCCACAGCCTCTGTTCGACCACCAGAATCTTATCTCCTTTGGCCACACATAGCCCTCTTCGTAGTGAAAAAAAAACCTCTAGACTCCATCGCCATTCGTGGCCAAAGAAGGAGGTCGGAGGAGATTAGTGCAAAGGGACTCCAACCATTGAAAAAGATAAAGAGGAATGGCGACTTGATTTTGATATTAGGGTTTTCTGAGAAAAGAAAACTTTTAAGTCCTTTTATAAGAAATCTAAAAACAATATTTACGTTAAAAAAATATTGAGCTCCAATCAAAGTGCAACAACAGTCGCTCATATCCAAATACCCATATTTCGGACTCAATGAAACTAGTTTCGAAAGCCAATTCAAACGGTTATTTTTCAAATCAAATTACAAATAAATAAAATTTAAATCCATTATCAATACGCTTTATATCTCGCATGACCACACAACAATCTCGATTGACATGAAATTTGAAATATTACGATAATTAACCATTTCGATTCCGATAATCGAAATACGGATTATTTGAGTAAAAGACCAATTTCATGTGTTAAATCAAATCGATAAAATATAAATTGGTTTCCAAACACTCATATTAATTGATAATAGAATATTATTATCGTTTCCAATCAAATAAATTTTTACAAAGCTTCAAACTAAACTAATTTGGATTTTAAAACTCAACATTCTCAATTTAAAGTTAAATCGACCACCTAATTCTCATCTTAAATTAACTTCAAATCGCTAACTCTTAAAACTAATCGTTTTCAATATTTAAATTAATTAAATATTCATTATTAAAAATCTGGGTTGTTACATTCTCCCTTTTTAAAAGAGTTTCGTCCCTGAAAATCATAAGTTAAGAAGATTGTTACAAGACGATTAATTTTACTTTAAAACATTTCTTGTAAAAATTTGTTAAATTTTCTAATAGCTAAAAATTTCGGTAGCACCTCCTTTGTATGACTCCATCCGAAAATTTTCACAACAGCAACTAAGACATTATACATCTCATCTCAATGATGAGGCATCCCAACCAGTGGGGAAAACAATATATAAAACCCACGTGTGGTATGTAATCCAAAACACATACCATTTCATCGGATAAACATATCTTTACCATGAAATCAAAAACTATAAGCAAGCTAGCAAGCTTTTGCTTCCATTAACCTGTACATACTTACAAAACCTAAAAAGAGTTAAGCAAAATAGACAAACAACATGGCAACAACTAACATATGCATAAATAACATATCCATCAAATGCAACTACCAAACATGATGCAACTGCCAATAACGATGCAAATCGGCAAACAACACAATTGTATTATAACGCTACATGCAACCACAATCAATCAACACACAATAGTATCATATAGCTCTACAAACACAAATAATCGTAGTGTGGACTTTATTCAGAATATAAACCTCATCATCGTAGCAGGATGATAAAAACCTATTAAGCGTCACTATTCACTTAACAGCCTCAGGTTATTACTTAGCTGGTCATTCATGCTACTTCAAGAAATTTAGGTACCAATTCAACACAAGTCAATACACCAAGCAGGTATATTTTATTAATGGAAATTCCTATTCTATTTTCCTTTGATTTTTCCAATTTATTAAACTAGTCATTTTAGTTTATAAGCGACCATACTGCGTTTTTCTAGAAATTTGATTTTGCCATAATTAAAAATCTACAAGATGAAATATTGATTTTTTTCTTCTTACATTAGAAAATTATAATCCAATAGATATGGAAGATTTCCCACTTTAAAGAATATTGACTTATATCGGATCCTATCACCCATTCAAAGTTCAAATTGAAAAACTACAAACTACTGCTACACGACGAGCTCGTTTTAATTAAATTTAATAAATACGTTCAAATTTCATTTAATCGATAAATTAAATAAGTATTCGCTTAAATTTCCGAATAAGCTTAGCTGAATTTTCAACTTCATCATTATCTTCAATTTCTTAAAACAATAACAAGGATATCTTCGTTTTCTTAACCCAAGTGTTCTAACAAATTTTAGTTTGTTTAAACAAATAACACTTAGCTTATTCTTATAATTTAACTTGGAAATCTCTGCTATCCAAAATCGTTGAATATTCCATTACACTTAAAACCAAACCAACAAAACATCATAACAAGTGAAATGCACAACCCACGAACTCTAATAATTATAATATATGCATCCATATTGTATTTTGGTTGAAAATTTTCGAATGAAACTCCCGGATTTCCAAATCATAAATCTTGGGTTCAAAATTAACTTTCATTTTAATCAAAACAATTCTTTGGTTGACAATTCTTACCCAGAAACTTGAAACTGAGCACCGATACTGTTGTAGTAATCATCTAGTGACTGAAGTAATATTAGTGCTTTTAAAAATCCTTTAAAAAGTTTCAATCATAAACACTATCAAATAAATCTTAATATCCCATATGAACTTTGAAAAAAAATCTTTTTCAAATTTATGTTAAATTCAAATCCTTCAATCCTCATCTCAAATTCATTTCTTATTTATAAACCTCATTTATAAATTACACTTATATAACTTTAATTATTATACAATATTTCTCCACATAAGTTTATCCATGTTTAAATTCATATTAAATACATTTACTTTGGTTGAATTCTTATCCAACATCATCGTCGAACGCGATATGGTCAAACCGTGAAATTGAATTCACAAAGTGTTTGTTTCCAATGTTTTTCTAATAATAAATCTACCCAACCGATGCAAGGAAGTGATAAGATCGCTCTTATCAATACAATGTAGCTATTACTCATAAACTGGTCATGCACACTACAAATCAATCAATAATAGTCAACATTCGAAAGTGAGCATGACTAATCATACAACAAATGACAATAATAGAATATCATCGTTTCCTATCAAACTAATCATTCATAAAACTATATGCAGTTTGAAATTTGAAATTTTACTTTGTCTGTAAATATGTATAAAATCTTGTTGAAATTATTTCATTTACCAACTCTATAAAACAATAATATGTCGATTTGCCTTGTTCAAGTGTTTAGAAATCCCTATTAACGACGTCGGCGAAACACTTCAATTTAGAATTTATATGCCACTCAAAAGATAAATAAACATAATATAAAACATTTTGTAACACTAACATATACGCTCTCATATATACACTCAAACTCATAATAAGACATTTCATAACCTTATCTCTTATTGAGTTACGCCACATAGCCAAGGTTATCACTTAATCTTCAGCTTTGATACTAACTGCACCGACACGAAAAATTCGACCCTTGAATTTCGACACTAATAGTGCTCTGTATTCACATGCTTAAACTCAAGTGTCGAAAACCCAAAAAATTAGAAGAAAGAAGTTAGAAGGTGAGAAGGAAGAATGAAAGGTTATAACAAAAGAAGAAGAAGAACACAATTATATCAGAATCAGAAAAGAACAGGATATCACAATGGAATGAATAAAATATAATATACCAATAGTCTTTACATAAAAGAAAAACTATATATATACACATGAATAAATAATTAGAGCAAAGAAATGAATCAGTCTGTACAATGGCTAATAGATACAACATACACAACAGAAATAAATTAACACATGAATTACGAGAATACGCCTCAGCTACAGATCCTCTCCTGTAGCTCCAAGCAAACCTCGAAATATACGCGATCTGACCTAAGCACATTTTGTGGGGAAGAAAAAAACACACGGATCGGTCTGGAATAAGTACAGTTAGAAAAAACTCATTTCATAGACAATTTGCTTAATTTTAGAAATCCTTTAAAATAATGGAACTATTGTCAGACATGACCACACATAATAATGACAATGTTTCCCCTTACGGTAACCAAAACACTTTTGTATCAAATCAAGTGATATTATAATAATGTCTATTAAATAATCTTAAAATAAAATAATAAACATATGCGAAATTGTTACCCATAATTTAATTCCACACCTTAATAGGCTCTACATACAAAAATGCGGCATAACCCTAATGGGTTCGACCCACATAGCCCTGCTACATCTCCCCTAATTTTAGTCATTACCGGGTGATGAGGCTAGAGGCTACGTTTTTACCTTTCACACATGGCACATTTCATCTTTGAATGTTCACATCCCTTCAATAGCAATGTACTGATAACGTTCATACATACAAATCGTTCAGGAACAGAACAAACCGAAGGCATTACCTCTACTACATCAATAGGATTGTAGCAAGTAACCCTTGCACTCTCAATGCTTTGTCTTTGCACAATCATAAGATGTTTTGGATCTTATTCCCATCTCAGTTCCTCGAACCAACACGTTACAAATTAAAAGGAATTTTTTGATAGTTAGCTCTTTAACTATCAATATATAGTTGTACAGTTAAGTACATTAGCAGCACCAACCCATTTAATTAAATCATTTATTAAAAAAATTCGTTGATTCTTAAAAATCAATTTCATATATTTATCTCAACAAGATAAGCACATATCTTGCTTTCATTACTTCGAAAACCATAGTCATACACTCGTCTCTTTGGAATAAATGTGTAACAACCCGAATTTTTGAAACCAATTTAAAATTTATTTTATATTGATTTTAATGTAAATTAAATATTTAAAATGATTTATTTTGATAATTAACGATTTAAAATTTATTTAAATCGAAGTTAGAACATATAAATTTAAAATTGAATTAAAACGAACTCGATGGAAATTTGGTTTTGAACTTTAAATTAATATATATAGAATTCAAAATAAATCGGATTTTAGTAAAACAAGAAACGTTGGAATCTATTTAATCATATATTTCTAATGAACATGAAAATTTTAGATTTCATATTATAAATTGTAAGTTATGACCAATTCAAAATTTAAAATAATCGCTGTGGAATTTATATATATTAATATTATATACATCCCTTAAAAATAAACCATTTTGCAAATGACCTCCGTTTTCGATGAAATAAATTTTGTTGGATCCAGAATGTCAAATTATTGTTAGGTTTAAAATTTCAAGTCAATTGGAATTAATATGGGAGCGTGATAAATTTAAACGCATATTAGATTTCAGTTTAAATTTAATAAGCTAGGATAAAGGCCATTTTTCAAACGGTCTCTAAATCATATGAAATTAATTTTGTTAGGATCGAATCGTCAAAACGTAGCGAAATTTCAATTTTCATAATTTTTGAAGTCAATATGTGTCCCCAGTAAATTAAAATGTACGTTGAAATTTAATATTGAATGTTATATTGAATTATATTTTAATTTTAATAAAAACTAATCGAAATAGCCGAATCAGCTTACAAAACATATCCCATTGTCCAAAATGGGGGTATTTGGTTAGGGGCGACATTCGTTGGGGTTCGTTTGGAGTTCGGATGCATGTCAAAACTAGGAATTAAATAATAATATATATTAGTATAAATACCCCATTCTTTTCCCAAACCCTAAGTCAAAGGCCTTGTTGCGGTCAACCTTGTAGCAGCCGACTTTCAAAATTTTCAATGGCCTAGATTTTCGTTTATTTAATCCTTAAATTCTTCCAATCTAATACGAATTAGCGTATGATCCCAAAAGGAAAATTGAAGAGAATCTTAAAGGCTTCATTTTCGTATGGCCTTGATCGTCTCTGGGGTAGCATTTTTGGAGGAATCGCTTCTCCAACCAGCAACGTTCGAAGGCAATTCCAGGCCGTGATAGGCCATTGAGCTTCGTGCCACAACGGACGTTGGTGGAGAAGAGGAAGGCGCGTGACGTGGCAGTGATGGATCGGGTGTGAGGGCTTGGTGGTGCGTGCGACAGTGATGGGTTTAAGGCGACGAGTTTGATTTTTTAATCACCTGGAAAAAGGAAGACGACGGCTTAATATTGTGATTAGTGTCTTAATTGGTAATTAAGGGGAAATCATAAGTTTAATTAAAATTATATTGTTTTAAGTTCAAGATAATATTGTAATGACCACTATTCGCACGTATGAACACATAATTCAAAAAAATTGGGATCCTTGGAATCATGAAGATGAGCACTACATTTCAGAACCGACAAGAACAGAAATGGAGCAAGTTGTATTTTTGGGCTAAATTAAACATTCGTTTAATTTAGTTTAAAAATAAATCCTCAACTAAAGATTGATGGAGTGGAAACCAATTGTGAGAACTCTCTCACTCAAATTATTTTTACAGTTATTATATATGTGACCGAATGTGTATTTATTGCCTGTGATTGCAATATTTGTTTGGTGGTTGATGGTTGTTTACAGTTTCAATACTATTATCATTACTAATATGTGATTATAAATGTTTATAAATAAAACGTTTATATTATAAATAATGTTCACATGGACTGTGATGCAAACCCCACAAGGGTATTGGGACGATAATTTTACACATCGCCTAATTATTTGTTGATGATTGAAAACCCCACACGGGTCTGGAGATGATAACTAATTTACACAACGCTCTTGTGTACAGTTGTATGTCAACATATTGATTGACAGACTGTTACAAGCGTTATCTAATTATTTAATGCTTATACAGTTGTAAATTTCACTCTGTATGTGAATTGAATGTTTAATAGTTGTTTATCACTATTTTTGAATATATGCGATGTATGGAATCCATATAAATAAAATTATGTGGTAATTGATTGAGTCTGATTCCAATTCAGAAATAATGAATATTTTAAAATAATATTCAGTGAAGAATCAAAATATGATTTTGATGTCCAATTTTGGATGGACACGAAAATATTGAAATATTCATAACTGAAATGAATATGAAGCCGAGTTAAGTAGATATATGCCATTTTAACTCGAATGGAATTTTTTGTCGATTTTATTCATTTTATAATGAATATCGAAAAGATTTTATTTCAAAATATGATATTTTGAAAATATTATCATTTTTATATTATAATGATATGGAATATTCAATTTTGATTTTAAATTGAAATGGAAGTTGAAATTGTTTTTAAAAAGAATTTATAAACGATTTATAAAATACATTTTAAATGGAAATCGATGAAATATATTATATATATTATAATGGCCTGAATAGAATGTGTCGCGCAACGACCATTCATAAATTTCGACCATTGACTTTGAATTGACGTAACGGGAGATCCGACCGTCGGATTCTCCTAAAACTAAACCGTTGGGTTCGTATCGAAAAAAAAAATTGAATGATAATAATAGATTTGAAATCTAACGGTTAGATTTTAAGATATGTCCAAATTAGTTTTGGAAAAGGTCGCTATGGATGCAGTTCGGTGGCCGATATTGGAAACCGACTGTTAAGGCCTTAATAAAATTATTAAAAATATGAATAAATTATGTAAAATCATAATAAATGATTTGAAATGATTTTGGATGAAATATTCCAAGTTTGTAAAGATAAATTTATTTTTATCTGAATAAGTTGTTTATCAACTTAAGTAAAGAACTGAAAAGGAATTGTGAATGCTTTTAATCTAACCAGAATTTTCTAACGTATGAATTAGAATGGATTTGAATGGAAAAAATCTTCGGAATATTTTGATATCGGATTTCATGATTATATAGATATTGTTGAGGAATTTGAAAGATACATATATCTTTATTCCCAATACGATATCTGTTGGTTTCATAATTTGATATTAAATATAAATCAATATGATTTCTATTTAGAGCCTTGTATTTAATATCAAATTGGATTTTAAGTTTGTCGTGAATGGTGTCTTCAATAACACTGTTCTTTAACCCAGTTGAGAAAAGAATAGATCTTTTAATAAAGATTTAGAGAAGTTTAACAGTTAATTAATTTAATTGGAATTGAATTGGATTTTGGGTTTATCGTGAACAATGTTTTAAATAACATTTGTTCTTTAACCCAATTAACAGTGAAGATATGATTTGGAATTTATAAATCTATTTATTAAGATTTAATGGAAATTTTCCAAAGTAAAGTTTTCCAATTTAATATATTAAACTAGAATTGAGTGGAATTCGATGTGGTAATAATCAAGATGAGCTTCTGAGACGGAAGACCGTTACTATATATGGAATTTAAAAGGCTTTGCCGTTATTCCATTTATATTAGTAGTCTGATACGAAAATTTATATCAATTATATATTGATCTGTTTTCCATGAAAATTCCATATTTAATGGAAGTTGATTTGGGTTTATTGTGAACTGTGTTTTTAATAACATCGGTTCTTTAACCCAGTTAAAGACAAGATTAATTTCTTGAAGTTGAATAATCTTCAAGTAATGATTTTTGAGATTAAAACTAAATGGAGTTTTAATGAATCTTTAATTAGATTTAAATGTAAATGTGGTAACTAAATTTACCGAATTTAAGAAATGTTCGAGAATGTAGTACCACCAGTTTTACTCCATGCGATAATTAAATCTTTAATTAGATTTGAACGTGAAATGGTAGTTAAATTTACTGATAAGACAGTGGGTGTTAGATATGGAGTACTACCAGTTTTGCTCCATGGGATGAATAGGTTGGGATTGGAAAAATAAAATAAATGATTACTTCGGTAAGGCTCGATAATCCCTACTAGTTTGATAAACCTTAATTTGGTTTAAGATTGTTAAAGGATAATACAAAATCATTTGCAATGGTTTTCAAAGAAAGATTTAAACAAGTGGTTTAAATGAACTAAATCTTTGATAAGATTTATGGGAATGATTCCCAATGTAATGAATATTTGAATAAATAATATTATGGATTGGAATGAGGCGTATGATGTGTTATTATAGCACTTGATTATAAGATGTGTGAGTTATTCGGAAAGACCTGGTTTAACCCATTCTGAATAACTGATATGACGATTAAAAGTCAACGAAGAAGACGGTGATTGAAGACCAAAGGCCTTCACATCGAATGGATGATTACTGATGTCTTGATTTGGCTGTACACCCAAGATGAGGTAATAAGTGGGGATCGTCCAGACGTATTGGAGATCGACCAGATATGTGAGAGACTCTCTCCTGTATTGGACATATGGGATGAGGAATAAGGTGCCTCCGGTTTTGTTTAGACCCAGAACGGACTTGCAAATGGATTGTATGTCTGACACTCTATTTCGTGCTGCATTCGTTGATCTCTGCTAAATATATATCTATTTAGTGGCGGAGAATTTATTCTCTTGCTTAACACCCTTATCTGAGACATACAAGCTTAGAGGTTGTATATTGATGGAAATCAATGGTATGGTATGGATTGACAATGTGACATACTGGGATGCATAGATCAAGGCTTTTGTTGAAAAGCAGAGTCTTGTGGTTGATGATCAAAGCACAGGTTTAAGTAGCGCAGCTTTGTATAGCGTTAATTCGCGAACTTCACACCCCGGTGTGAACCAAAAATGGGATAGAGAATGCAGGGGAACGGACATACGTTAGCTTCTAGCTAGAAGTGATGTCATGGTATGGAGCCCAGATATTTTACTCATGTGGATGTTGGATATTATTTGATGGAAGGCGAGGTACCTCAGATTTGATTTGGGTCTCTAATGGCTCTTGATTTGGGTCTCCAATGGCTCTTGATTTGGGTCTCCAATGTCTCTTGATTTGGGTCTTGATTTGGGTCTCCAATGGCTCTTGATTTGGGTCTCCAAGCGCACAGTAGTGAAGTATCTTCCGGGAGTGAAGTTTCTCTTGGTGAGGAAGAGAAAGGAGATGATCGTGCTCCCGACGAGTTTGAAACTACCACTATATTGGAGTTACCCAAAGATTCTGTTGAGTCGACGATCGATAATGATAGACTCATCCAAATATGTCTAAAGCATGGGATATTAAAAAGAGATACCTAGGTGCCTTCAAAAACAGATCATCCCCACAATCCACCAGAAGGATTTATGGCAATTACCCGATTAATGTGTCTGGTTGGGGCAATACCTCCGTTTCCGCCTTTTGTCGTCAATTTTCTGAGACAGATGCGGATTGCCCTCATGCAATTACATCCCAACTCTTATGCTTATTTATACACCGTGTATATAGCATACAAAGAGATTTTAGGTATAGAACCTACCTTCGATGACGTCCACTTCTTTTATAATTTCAAGCATCAGACTCAAGAGACTCCCTCCTTCTCATACTTTGAATCAGTCCCAAAAAGGAAAATTATTACTGTTCCATATAGCAGCAAGGATGGTGATTCTAAACCTGAATGGTTTTACATCAGACAGCAATCGGGGTGTGCCAGGAGGTGGACCAAATCAAGTAAAGCACCGACTTTCTAGATTTCAACTTTAAATGCTCATGCCAACACATTAATTTGCCTTATTTTTCATTTGTAGTTGATAACCCAAAGCAAATATCGGGTCAATTATACTTTGATCGTTTGCATCAGCTGCTCAATGGTGACCAAAAGTTCTAAACCATCGACGAAGTTCTTAAGGATGAGTATCTCCATCATCACGGGTTACTGTCTATTACCCGTAGTATAGGTCATGGGACATGTCCATATGTGTGCATACCCCCGGTCGACATTATTCCTGAGACAGGTGAGGGCTCGAAAGGTCCAACGATACCTCTTAGGACTCCTCCTTCTCCATCCTCAATTCAGGACGATGAATTAGCCAACATAGCTGAAAAGCACCGAGAAGGGTATAGCATTCCTGATGACGCCATTTCTCCTGAAAAGTCAACATCCCCTAAAGAGCTACCACTAGACGCTTCCCAAGGAGATGCTCCTACTACCGACGATTCCACATTTAAGGGTTTAGGAAATCTTCCCCTGCCCGAAACTATTTATACTTCAGAGGACTTCAGAACGAATCCTTTAACCTTCACTTCTTCAGAGGAGACTACTCCTGTGAAGACTAAAGAGCCTATTCATGCTAGTCTGGCTTCAGGCTCGGGTTTGTTGGGGGGGGACGTCACTTAGGATGCATATAACACATTAGCACCGCACGTCACAGCACTTATATCTTATGTGAACGTCGATTCTGAACTCCACTTATATTGTTGCGCAGGTACAATGTCACGCCCTTACTATGATGTCGGGAAGATTCGTTGTAGCATGTCCAGACCTCCCTCTGACACCGAGCATGATCGCCGTGAGAACCGGGGCAGAGATGACAGAAGGCATCATGATTCTTATCGAGCTCATACTTCATGCTCTCGTTCTCCTGTTCGGTCGGATCCGGACAGATATAAGAGCCACCAAAGTCATCATGGGGGAGACACATCACAATCCAAGGACCGAACTTCTCCCCAAGATAAATATAATCGAGAAAAAAGTCTACCGAAACACACTGATTCGCGAGACAAGCACAAAGCTTCTGAGAAGCGATCTGAAAAAGGCGATGCAGCCATCGTCCCTGCTAAGTGGAAACATATTGAACTATCATATTGCAAACCCCCACCAATGGATGCTAATTCCAAAATGAAACTTGCATATCTGGAGAAGCAGTTCCCAGATCACTACTTTGAGAATTTAACTTTCTTGCCCGCACTCGAGCCTATTTCTTCAAAGTGGGCAGATGAGGCTAAGGCAAAAATCGATGTAGTAGAGAAACAGTACTCGGAGATGTTCAAGTATTCACGCAGTCTCTCCAGAATCATTAGGGCCTTAATTACAGACGTCGATGTAATGAAGAAAGTTGCAGACTCCGATAAGAATGCTTTGAAAAATCTGGGGAAGGACTTAGAAGATACACAGGCTCAACTTGTCATTGCTCAACGAGATGCCAACAACTTCAAAAAGCAATTTGAGGAATTACAAAAGCATTATCATGACCTACTGGAATCTCACAGTCAAGAGCGTTTAGAGTTGAAGAGACAAGCTGAAGATGCTAAGTCAGACAGTGTTAAAATGCAACTAGCTTACAATACTCTTGAACAAGAAAAGGCCGAGTTAGTGAGGAAGAACGCCGAGTTGGAGAAACTAAATGCTGACTTGGAGTCCAAGTTATTGGAAGCCGAGACTAGGGCTGCCTTAGTGAGGGGAATGTTGATAGCGCTATTAAGTCTATTGAAGAAACTCATAAACAACTATCAGAGGCTCAAAAAGAATTGCATGGCTTTGGCGAACTGATGATTGAATTTTTTGCATACATAATTCGTCGCCGAAACATCTCTTGGATTGAAGACTATCCGACTACCTTAGTTCATGTGTGGAATCAAATCATCGAATGGGAAAAAGATGAAATTAATGTAGACTTCGTTGATGAAGACAAACTCATGGAGAAGTATCTGAAAGATGATGAACCGGCACGTCTCGCCGAGGGGCGTCGCCTTATTGCTGTTGCCATGGAGGAGGAGAAATGCCAGGCCAAAGAAAAGAATATTCTTGAAGTTGGTTCCTCTTCTATTACCACCGAAGCTACTGGAGTCGAGGAATATGATCCCGAGAATCCGGGAATTCCTAAAGCGCCTCTTTTGTCTCCTATACCCGAATCAGCATCAGAGACAGTAGCTACCCCAATTGAGAAATCATCAGAAGGTATTTCCACCTTTTCACCCCAATTTGTCAAGGCAGACTCCACCTTTCGTCACATCATTGGGCAATCGATTGAGGATTCTTTGTTTTCTCCTGAGTTGATAACTGTTGCTTCTCATTTTGTAGGTGTTGAACCAACCGAGAAGACTGACGAGCATCGGGGAACCACCATTGGGGAAAATCCGTGGAAGAGACTCAAGGAGGACAGGATGAGGCTACCATCATTGAGTCTAAAGGGGGAGATGAAGGTAAAAAGGAGGAGGCTATCAATAAGACTCCCATACTACCTAGCGCCGACACTTCTCATGATGATGAAATGATAAACGCTTTGAAAGATGATGATGGTAATGATGGGCATGAAGAAGATCTTGATGTTGCTATAATTGGGGATTCAAAAAATGCTGATGACATGACTTTGGCTAAAATGAAAGCCGAATAAGACAAGCACATGCAGTTAAAAGTCAAGGAGTTAGACCCTGAAAGCCTTAAGCCCCTTGCAGTGGTGGATGTTGGATCGAGGTTAGTTGTTAAGCTTTCAACTAGGTCAATTACAGAGGAGCTTGCTAAAAAATCTTCTCTTGGTCCCAGTGCTCCGATTCCTGGGAAGAAATCTATCGACTCTGGTACCTCAATTACAAAAAAGAAGAAACCAAAGCGTCTCATGTCCGATGCTGAAAAAGAAGCTAAAAAGGCTCTTAAGGCTGCTAAGAAGTCCAAGTCTACTCCAAAGCCCAAGTGACAATGCACTTTGTTTTTTTTTATTTTAATATTCCACTGGTCCGCTAATGTTGCAGCGAGTGGGAACCTCGCATCTTTTGCTTATCTTTCCTGTATAAACTCACGTGTTTGTATATAAAATAGTTTGTTCCCTGCAATGTCTGATATTTGTAAATTTAGCATTTAAGTAAAAATGCAAATGAACAGCGTGCCATATCACAGTTATATAATAAAGTCACTATTAAGGGGAACATGTGTACATATATATGCCCCCAATCAATTTTGGATAACTGATTAAGACTTATTCAAGATTGGTTAAATTCAAAATTCAGTTGCCCCCGATTCTCTGACGGGGCCATATTCCTTTCGTCATTGATGCTTATTCTTTTTAGCATCTTTATACTTTCCTGTCTCATAACCAGGTTAGAGTATTACTGAGGTGGTCTCTTATCAGGGTGCACCTTCACGCCTCAAGGGATGTCGTCTTCCCGTCCTTTATACTCTCTCTCGTTTCATGAGAGTAAGAGTTAAGGATGTCGTCTTCCTATTATTTGCATCTTATCATGCAAGCGGTCATTTTGTTTGCTCCTGCACATAGGTTATCTCCAAGTTTCCAAATCTAATTTAATGTTTTGTGTTTAATAGTCATGATAGAATAATTGTTGAAGATAGAAATAATGCAGGAAAGTAAATGACACACAATATTTATATAGTGGTTCAACTAAGTTGTTGTCTACATCCACTTCATAATCCTTTGTTCATATAAACAAACTTTCTAAGGCAAGTTGTGCCTTTTTACATAGTCTATAAAAAACAAAAAGGAAGACATTTCATATTTAGCTCAGGTATCGTCGCAAGTGCTGAGCATTCCAAGCTCTGAGAATCTCTTCACCGTCCACGGTCGTTAGCTTGAATGCTCCTGTATCAAGCTTCCGTTGGATGGCGTATGGCCCTTCCCATTTTGGATCCAACTGGGTTAAAGGCGGGAAGACTGGTTTCAATACTAAGTCTCCTGGTTCAAAGGTTTTGAAGCGAACTTTCTGGTCATAATAACGTGCTACTTGATGTCGATGTATTGAGGCACGCAAGTCTGCTTCATCTCATTTTTCTTTAACCATATCAAGAGACTCTAGGAGGAGTGTTCTATTCGTCATTGGGTCATAGTATGCTACTCGATGAGAAGGGACTTCTAGTTCTATCGGAATTACTGCTTCTAACCCGAAGGAGAGTGAAAAAGGGGTATGGCCAGTGGTCGTCTTAAAGGTTGTCCTATAGGCCCACAAAGCTAGTGGCAACTCGTCTACCCATCTGGCCTTGGCCCGCTCCAACCGCTTTTTGAGAATAGATTTAATGACCTTGTTTATTGCTTCAACCTGACCGTTTGACTGCGGGTGAGCAACAGCGGTGTATCATTTATCAATCTTGTACTTCTGGCAGAAGTTTCTGAATTCGACGCTATCGAACTATGTCCCATTATCAGTTATGATGGTCTTTGGTATCCCAAATCGACAGATAATGTTTCTGACCACAAAATCGATGTGACGACCCCATTCCCCGTACTGACGGTGACAAGGGTAATCTTTGGAATATAACACATAAACAGATAATAGCAGAACAGAAATAAATAAATACACCAGATAATGAACAAATATTACACTGGATAAACGAAACCATCAGAGTTACACAATATACAGGATCATACTTAGTGCAAATACAGTTCAGCTATACATAAATGTCTACAGCGGAAAACAAACAAAATATGTACAATAGGAGCTGAACAGCATAAAATAGATAAATGATAGAATCCATCTTCAGCTCCAGCTATCCAGAAAGGGCCTGCTAAACCTGAATACAAGGCTGTCCGTGTAGAAAAAGGGGCACCCGAGTTTGAAAGTGAAACAAACTACGAGTCAGTCATGGGACTGGTATGAGAAATCTACTTAACACATTATACAATTGGCTAATCACAGGACCACGCCACTTTCGTGGAACGGGTTTACTCCATTGGATTGCCAGTGCTTTAAAAACAAATAATTCTTTTAAACATTGCAATGCTTTTTATAAAAATGAAGCCATTATAAGACTCAGTTCCCATCACACAATGCAACGCAAACCGGAGGATAGAGTTTTTACCTTATAATGGCCAAAATATGCTTGATACGAATAAAACAAAAGAATTTGATATTCTTACTAGTGTTTATATATTTCAGAAACAATTTCAAATCATAAGTATAAATCATAGACGACATGAGCGTCCCATGCCACTATGTCGCCAAATATAAGTTTACAATCAAAACCGCACAATCACGTATTTGGAAATTGGATTTCCGTCATGAACCAAGGCAAAAGATAGTCCTTACCGACTTCGAGACGCTCTAGCCCGTGTCTCAGGCACAGCCGCAACCGTACCTTGGATCGTCAGGGCCGGCCCACACGGAGTGGATTATAATGCCTGAACAATGTGTTTCCCCGCCCTATGGGGCGTCAATGAGCCAACGAATGACTCCATCGGTCCCGGATCGACCGATATATCCGAGGCGCCTCGCAATAGCAACAACCACATAGGTGAAAATAATATAAATGCCAGTCGTTTAAGCACTGACACCACCTCTAGGTAGAAAGAAACGCACGTCCCCCCTGAGGTCCTCTCCCGTTTCTGGTTCATACCGGGGTGTGAGGTTCGCGAATTCACGTTATACATAAAGCTACACCACACAGGCGGTGCTTTGATCATCTCCACAAGACTTTGCTTTTCAACAGAAGCCCTGATCACTGCATCTTAGCATGTCACATAGGAAATTCACGCCATGTAACTGATGGCTATCAATCACACAGAATGAATTCCAATGTCAGACACAGTCCATTTGCAAGTCCATTCTAGGTCTGAACGAAACCGGAGGCACTATATACCTCGCAAACCCATCGATCTCCACGTACATCTGGACGATTACCACTCATTATCCATATTTCGGGATGCCTCCCAATCAGGACATCAGTTACCATCCAAACGAGGTGAAGATTTCCGGTCTTCAACCACCGTCTTCATCTTCGATTTCTTATCGTGGATTTAGTCATTCAGAATGGGATAAACCCGGTCTTTCTGAGCAACTCACATATCTAATAAACAAGTGCGACACAAACATACATACGCATCATTTCAATTCATTAGTCGCTAACCGTAAATCAGTAAGAGAACGATTTCCCAAATATTAACCCCGAAGGCCGAAACCAACATCAGATCAAAACCCAGGAAACCATTCGACTTAGCCAATGTTCAGTTAGTTTCTAAATTTTACATCCATATCGTTTATAATATTTTATAACGATTTATCGCCATTTTTATTTATTTTAAAATAGCCAATTTATTCAAACGACGCTTCGGGCCATAACGCGACCGTGGCGCTGTTTTTCTTCAGATTTGATTTACACATATCTGGAAATCTAACCGTTGGATTATCACAAAATTTACATCATTAGAAAGATCTTTTCAAAACGAATCCAACGGTTCCAGTTTTGGAAAAATCCGATGGTCGGATCTCCCGGTACAATCGTTTGAAGTTTCAATTTCAAAATTCGAACTGCAGCCTCGTTATTCGATTTAATAAAATTATATATATATATATATAATCGATTCTGGCGCTGTTTTTCTTCAGATTTGAATTAAACATTCCAGATAATCCAACCGTTGGATCTTTACGAAGTTGGTGTCGTTGGAAAGATATTTCCAAAGCGAACCCAACGGTTTCGGTTTCGGGAAAATCCGATGGTCGGATCTCTCGCACTAATCATTTGAAATCACGGTTTCAAAACACGAACTGCAGCTTTGTTATTCGATATATTTCAATTCTATATATATATATATATCGATTCTTTGATTTCAAAACTATATTCTTTTCATACTTTTGATAAAAATGATATTTTTATCCAACCGACAATTATTTCAACACTTCGCTACTTTGAACTATTTGTGTATATAGTAAAAATGTGATTTTTATTGTAAAACAATTCATTTCAAAGCACGGTTATTTTATATAGTTCATATAGATGTTAAAAATATGATTTTTATTATAAAACAATTTATTTCAAAACACGAATACCATTCAACACATGAATTTCTATTCAACAAATGAATTTCTATTCAACACATGAACGGTTTTCTATAGTTTGTATATATATAGTAAAAATGTGATTTTTATTGCAAAACAATTTATCAACTCTACGTTCAATCTGGCTTCCATTCTCCAACTTTTCAGTTTTTGAGAATTTTCAAATTCTTCAAAAATTTGGCTAACACCCGGAATTTTCGAAAAATTTCACCATAACCTCCTTTGTACGGGGAGGGGTTTGGAAATTTATTGGGCCGTATTAGGTACCCAATAAATCCTATAAAGCATACACATATTTATAGTGATATATTGTGGTGTTTACAGGGGAGCGTGTATAGATAATAACTCCAGAGAATAAATTCTCGTCACCCTGTCAAAGCCTGAGGGAGTGTGTATTTTAATTGCTCTAGAGAATAAATTCTCGTCACCTCGTCCCGTGTGGGAAATAAATAATCCATGTGTCGTATCTACTAACTAGAGAGACGTGATTATTGTCAACTCCAGATCCGTGTGGGGTTTTATTAATCTGGCAATTTATCATTACAATCTTATATGGTCCATATCCGTCATCAGTTCAACCTGTAAAATATAGTCATCGCCATACAAGCCTCTCGCTCGTATGGTAAATCTTCCACCTCGTCACACAAGCTCCAAATGCTTATGTGGTATATGATGAAGTATGCTTATCTTCGAGAAGTATGCCATGTAGTGTAGTTCAAAATTAATTGTTACTATCCTATGGCGATGTTTATTATTACACACAGAATAACCAGCACTCCGCATCCAATGGCATTCACAGGAGTTGATATAATAATATTTCACATCCAACTCATTAAGGTTTACCTATTTGTCGGGCACGCAAATAATTTCTTTACTCAACAGCTATCCATTTACCTGTTCAAACATATATGATGCACATGTATATATTTCTATCTATTTTTAAATCAGTTCAATGTGTGAGTCAATCGAATAAATCCTACCATTCTTTCACTTATTAATTAAATTAACTATCGTTTCAATAATTTAATTAATCCAATTTACTATCACACAATGCAAACAACAAGCAATTTGTTTTTAACTTTTCAAAAATATACTAATCAATTTCTATACTCTTTTAAAATCATTTAGACTATAGAATTAAAAGTGCACATCCATGGAAAGAAAATAACAACAGAGTAGAAAACTAATTGGTAATGCAAAGTATGGTAAATGTACCTTGCACCGGAGTCAATCAGAGATATCCACTCGGCACCTAGGATAGGCTTTCTGAATGCTCTCCTCAGTTTCCCAAGTACAATCTCGCGGATCTCCACTCCATTGCACTTTGACTAAGTGAACCTTCTTGTTCCTCGGTTCTTTGGTTTCTTTGCCAATGATCTTTAGCGGCTCTCTTCTCACAGCTAATTCTGGAGTAATTTCAATATCCTGTTGAGCTGCTTCTTCCACGATCAAGTCTGGATCATGAACGTGCTTTCGAAGTTGAGATATGTGAAATACATCATGCACTCCAGGCAACCAATCAGGCAATTGAACCCTATATGTGAGAGTTCCAATCCGTTCAAGATTAGGAAACGGGCCAATGAATTTGGGCGCCAACTTCCTAGTTTTACCGAACCGGATAACTCCTCTCATCAGCGATACTTTCAAATATACATAGTCGCCAACAGCAAACGATATATCTGTTCTTCTCCTATCGGCATAGCTCTTTTGTCGGCTTTGGGTGGCTAGTAATCGTTTCTTAACGAAATCGACTTTGTCGGCAGCTTCTCGGATAATATCTGGCCCCAATACAAGTCTATTACCAGGTTCGACCCAACAAGCAGGAGATCGGCACGGTCTACCATACAATGCTTCGAATGGCGACATTGTCAGGCTCGCTTGGTAGCTGTTGTTATAGAGGAATTCTTCCAAATGCAAATGGTCTTCCCATGATCCCCCGAAATCTAGAACATAAGCCTGCAATAGATCTTCTAGTATACGATTCACCCTCTCAGTCTGACCATCTGTCTGAGGATGATAAGCGGTGCTCAAGTTCAGCTTCGTTCCCAGCTCTACTTGAAATGTCTCCCATAATTTACTAGTAAATATCGGGTCTCTATCACTGACTATACTGAGCAGCACCCCATATAGTCTAACAATTTCCCTGAAATATATCTGCGCCAGACTCTGAGCAGTTCGGTTCGATCTGACAGGTATGAAATGGGCGGTCTTCGTGAAGCGATCTACGATCACCCATATACTATCATTTCCTTTTCTGGTTCAAACCATCTATGAAGTCCATGGAAATATGTTCCCACTTCCAACCTGGAACGTCAAGCGGTTGCAACAATCCAGCAAGTTTCTGTTGGTCACTTTTGACTAGTTGACAAGTAGGGCACCTTCTAACATATATAGAGATGTCTCTTTTCAACGATTTCCACCAGAATGTTCGCTTGATATCGTTATACATTTTACTCACACCCGTATGGATGCTGAGCTTAGATTTGTGGCATTCATCAAGCACATCTCTTCTGAGTTCAGGAATTTCTGGAACACAAATTTGTCCTTGTAACCTCAGAATACCTTTACTATCGAGCTGGAAATCTGAAGCATTGCCTTCACGAATTCGCTGGCTCATTCCTTTAATAAATTTGTCGTCTTTTTGGGGAGCAGATATCTTGTCCATCAAAGAAGTCGCAATAATAAAACTGGCGATCATTTCATTCTTTCGGCTTAACGCATCGGCCACGACATTGGCTTTCCCTGGAGTGTATAGAATCTCAAAATCATATGCTGCAAGGAATTCTAGCCAACGTTGCTGCCTCAGATTCAAGTCTTTCTGGGTGAACAAATACTTTAGTGACTAGTGATATGTAAACAGTTCAAATCTCTCACATAGAAGATAGTGTCTCCAGATTTTCAAAGAGAATACGATAGCCAACAACTCAAGATCATGAGTGACATAGTTTTTCTCGTGCGGCTTCAGCTGACGGCTAGCATAAGCAACAACCTGACCTCTTTGCATTAACACTGCACCAAGGCCTTCTCTAGAGGCATCTGTCTAGACTTTCAAGTCCCGATTGCCGTCGATTATCGTCAACACTACAGCCGTCGTTAATCTTAACTTTAGCTCCTCAAAAGCCTCCTCACATTCTGGAGTCCACTTGAATTTTGCGTGCTTCTTTGTAAGCTTTGTTAAGTGACCAGATATCTTCGAAAAGTCTTTAACAAACTTCCGGTAATAACTAGCCGATCCAAGAAAACTTCGGACTTCTGTGGGAGTACTAGGCTGTTTCCAGTTTTGAATAGCGGTGATTTTACTTGGATCCACAACAATTCCCGTGGACAAGAAATTTTACTTCATCTTGCCAGAATATACATTTGGAGAGTTTAGCTTTTAATACATTCTTTCTCAGAATCTCTAGAACTTGCTCCAAATGTTTTTCATGTTCGGCCTTTGATTTAGAGAAGATTAGAATATCATCAATAAAAACCAGAACAAATTTATTCAGGACTCCTTTGAACACTCGATTCATCAAATCGACGAAGTATGCTGGAGCGTTACATAAGCCGAACAGCATTACTAACCACTCATAGAATAAGTCTGGACCTCTGAATGCTGTCATAGGAACACACTCTTCGGCAATTCGAAGCTGATGGAAGCCTGTAGCTAGGTCCATCCTTGAAAATACTTATGCTCCATTCAGACGATCCAATAGATCATCGATTCGCGGCAATGGATATTTATTCTTTATTGTCTGTTTGTTCAGATCACGATAATCCACACATAGCCGTAGATTACCGTCAGACTTTGGGACAAACACCACTGCGGCTCCCCAATCAGAGAAACTAGGCCTGATTAGACCCTTCCATACAAGTTGTCTTGTTTGATTGTCTAATTCCTCTTTCTCTTTCAAGGACATTCTTCGAATAGCGTGAACTACCGGCCTTGCATTCGGAATCAAAGCGATCTTGAAATCTATTTCTCTCTGCGGAGGTAAGCGAATAACTTCTTCAAACACATCCGCATAATTCTTGACGATAGGAATATCTTTTACGAGGTCGGTAATATTCTCTGTGACTTCAGGGATATTTTCTATTTTAGCAGGAGAAACATCCAAAGCTGCCCAGAAGTCTTTTCTATTAGAATTCTGACCTTCACAGAGAATGGTTATATAATCACCTGATTTAATCTTCGCCTTAACGACTCTGTCGGCGCATTTAACCTCAGCTTCATATTTGGTCAACCAGTCTAACTCCAAGATGAGATCAAATTCTGTAAAATTCATGACGACCGCGATGGTAGAGAACCGATAACGAGAAAAAGAAACCGGTACTCCACAAACCCAACTGAGATTGAGGGAACCCCCAACCGGATTTTGGACCGTCATTGGTTCTTTGAGCTTCTTCAAATTCAAATCCAGATTCTTAACCGCATTCTTTGCAACAAAGCTTCGCGACACGCCAGTGTCAAACAGAACTCTAACTGGAATATCTTTGACAGTTAGCGTGCCTTCTAAAACATCTGGCCTTTCCTGACTAGCTGAGGGCTCAGAAGTTTCTGCCAGTTCATTTACCTGAGCTTCTTTGGTCGTTTTTAACAGCCGGCAATTTTGCTTTACATGACCAAACCGATGGCATTGATTGCACCTTTTCTTTCCTTGAAAATTCTTCTTGGATTTAGATCCACTCTTTATTCGTTTCTTTAAGGGTCCGCAGTTTATCGACAAATGCCCTTTCTGATTGCAGCTATTGCATACAGTGGTCGTTACTTGTTCTTTCCCAGATCTGGCCCTTTTCCGATTGACTTTAGGCTTCTTACTGACGTCAGACATCGTGCTGGCCTCAGGACGATCAGTTCCAGACTCAACTTTATTGCTAGAGCTGACCTCCACTTCGTAGCGTAACATACCTTTCTTGTCGAGATCCTCGTACTGGTAAGCCATGTATATCATTTCAGGAAAAGGAAGCTTCACATTTCTCATTACACTATTCTTATATTTTCTTTGCAGGCCATGAATAAACCTCAAATTCTTCCTCTTCGGGTCTTTAATCAGATGAGGGGCGAAATGAGAGAGTTCGTTGAATTTCTTATGATATTCTGGAATGGTCATATCTCCTTGTATCAGATAAGAGAATTCATCACATAACCACTCAGTTGCTTCAGGAGGAGTAAATCTTTCCAGGAAAATCACTTTGAATCTATCCCAGGTGATATCACCTTCTGGATTATCCTTAATATCGAATCCCACCAGAACAAGGCTTCGTCTTTGAGTGCCTAGGATGCTAGTAATCTTTTCTGGTCATCCCTCAGCTTTAAATCGTCAAAGATCTTCTCAGCAGAATGAATCCAAGCTTATGTTTTCATAATAGATTTTTCGCCAGAGAACGGTATTCCCCCCATATTTCGATACTTAATCAATAGGGCTTCAATATCCGGGTCAGTATTACTTCTTCTGTTTCTGGCACTCATTTTCTAGAGCGTCTGCAATTAGCAGACAAAGTGTCAGGTCAACAAAAAAGATATTTCAAAATATAGAGACAAATACTTGAATGTAAATGTGTCTATCAAGGTGTTATTTCATTCTGCTACTCATACTAGGATATTACTGATCCTATCTGTAATGAGTTACCCGTCCTAGAACACTACTGGTTCTATTTCTGATGAGTTCGTTAATATGTTATATTCCAGCACTAAGCTTAACCAAAGCTCTGATACCTAATACAGGATAATGTAATATTTCAGATTCGTCTGTATCCTGTATTCAATTTAAAATTATATTTATGTGTATTAACGAAGTTTCCTTGGATTGGCTAGTTACTATCGAAAATTCGTTAAGGATTTTTCGAAGATTTCTGGTGTATTAACGAAGCTTACAAAGAAGCATGAGAAATTCTGATGGACTCCCGAATGTGAGGAAGCTTTCCAAGAGCTGAAACTAACAACTGCTCCAGTATTAACAATTATAGAAGGCAACCAGGACTTGACTGTATGGACAGATGCTTCTATTAGAGGGCTTGGCGCAGTATTAATGAGAAAAGGCCAAGTGGTCGCTTATGCCAGCCGTCAGCTAAAGCCGCATGAAAGGAACTATGCAACTCATGATCTTGAGTTGTTAGCTATCGTGTTTGCTTTGAGAATCTGGAGGCATTATTTGTTGGGTGAGAAGTTCGAACTATTTACCGATCATCATTCGTTAAAGTATCTATTCACTCAGAACGGTCTAAACTTGAGACAACAGCGTTGGTTAGAATTCCTTACAGCATACGATTTTGAGATTATATACACTCCAGGGAAAGCCAATGTTGTAGCAGATGCGCTCAGCAGAAAGAATGAAATCATCGCCAGTTTTATCATTACTTCTTCCTTAGAAGATAAGATTACTGTTCTCCAGAAAGACGATGAATTTATTAAAAGGATTAGTCAGCGGATCCGAGAAGGAAAAACTTCAGATTTCATCCTAGATAGCCAAGGGGTCCTAAGATTACGAGGGCGAATTTGTGTACCAGAAATTTCTGAGCTCAGAAGGGAAGTACTTGATGAATGTCACAAGTCTAAACTGAGTATCCATCCGGGAGTTAGCAAAATGTACAATGATATTAAGCGTACGTTCTGGTGGAAGTCATTAAAAAGGGACATTTCAATATATGTTAGCCGGTGTCCCACCTATCAACAAGTTAAGAGCGATCAGCAAAAACTCGTCGGATTATTACAACCATTAGATTTTCCGATATGTGTAAAACAAATTAGGGGAAAAACAACGCCAGTGCCACGACACGACCTGAAACGTCGTTTAATCAAATATGGCCATTTTGAAATAAATAAAAATGGCGAAAAATCGTTATAAAATATTATAAGCGACATGGATTGGAAATAAACCAATTTGGCTTGATCTGCTTGATATATGATGATTGATGTGTTATATTCCAATGATTATCCTTAATACCGTCACACGGATTTTGGGATCGTCACAGTTGGACGAACGCCATTGAATACATGAATTTCAATTCAACGAATGAATTTCAATTCAACGCATGAATATTCTTTACAGTTTGTATATATATATAAAAATGTGATTTTTATTATTAAAGCTATTTATTTAAAATACAAACGCCATTCAACACATGAATTTCAATTCAACGAATGAATTTCAATTCAACACATGAATATTCTTTACAGTTTGTATATATATATATATTAATGTGATTTTTATTGTTAAAGCTTGTATGGAAGGGTCTAATCAGGCCTAGTTTCTCTGATTGGGGAACCACAGTGGTGTTTGTCCCAAAGTCTGACGGTACTCTACGGCTATGTGTGGATTATCGTGATCTGAACAAACAGAGAATAAAGAATAAATATCCATTGCCGCGAATCGATGATCTATTGGATCGTCTGAATGGAGCACAAGTATTTTCAAGGATGGACCTAGCTACAGGCTTCCATCAGCTTCGAATTACCGAAGAGTGTGTTCCTATGACAGCATACAGAGGTCCAGACTTATTCTATGAGTGGTTAGTAATGCCGTTCGGTTTATGTAACGCTCTAGCATATTTCGTCGATTTGATGAATCGAGTGTTCAGAGGAGTCCTGAATAAATTTGTTCTGGTTTTTATTGATGATATTATAATCTTCTCTAAAACAAAGGCCGAACATGAAAAACATTTGGAGCAAGCTCTAGAGATTCTGAGAAAGAATGTATTAAAAGCTAAACTCTCCAAATGTATATTCTGGCAAGATGAAGTAAAATTTCTTGGCCACGTCGTATCAAAAGAGGGAATTGCTGTAGATCCAAGTAAAATCACCGCTATTCAAAACTGGAAACAGCCTAGTACTCCCACAGAAGTCCGAAGTTTTCTTGGATTGGCTAGTTATTACCGGAAGTTTGTTAAAGACTTTTCGAAGATATCTGGTCACTTAACAAAGCTTACAAAGAAGCACGCAAAATTCAAGTGGAATCCTGAATGTGAGGAGGCTTTTGAGGAGCTAAAGTTAAGATTAACGACGGCTGTAGTGTTGACGATAATCGACAACAATCAGGACTTGAAAGTCTGGACAAATGCCTCTGGAGAAGGCCTTGGTGTAGTGTTAATGCAAAGAGGTCAGGTTGTTGCTTATGCTAGCCGTCAGCTGAAGCCGCACGAGAAAAACTACGTCACTCATGATCTTGAGTTGTTAGCTATCGTATTCTCTTTGAAAATCTGGAGACACTATCTTCTAGGTGAGAGATTTGAACTGTTTACAGATCACCAGTCGCTAAAGTATCTGTTCACCCATAAAGACTTGAATCTGAGGCAACAACGTTGGCTAGAATTCCTTGCAGCATACGATTTTGAGATTCTATACACTCCAGGGAAAGCCAATGTCGTGGCCGATGCGTTAAGCCGAAAGAATGAAATGATCGCCAGTTTTATTATTGCGACTTCTTTGATGGACAAGATATCTGCTCTCCAAAAAGACGACAAATTTATTAAAGGAATGAGCCAGCGAATTCGTGAAGGCAATGCTTCAGATATCCAGCTCGATAGTGAAGGTATTCTAAGGTTACAAGGACGAATTTGTGTTCTAGAAATTCCTGAACTCAGAAGAGATGTGCTTGATGAATGCCACAAATCTAAGCTCAGCATCCATCCGGGTGTGAGTAAAATGTATAACGATATCAAGCGAACATTCTGGTGGAAATTGTTGAAAAGATACATCTCTATATATGTTAGAAGGTGCCCTACTTGTCAACTAGTCAAAAGCGACCAACAGAAACTTGCTGGATTGTTGCAACCGCTTGACGTTTCAGGTTGGAAGTGGGAACATATTTCCATGGACTTCATAGATGGTTTTCCCAGAACCAGAAAAGGAAATGACAGTATATGGGTGATCGTAGATCGCTTCACGAAGACCGCCCATTTCATACCTGTCAGATCGAACCGAACTGCTCAGAGTCTGGCGCAGATATATTTCAGGGAAATTGTTAGACTACATGGGGTGCCGCTCAGTATAGTCAGTGATAGAGACCCGATATTTACTAGTAAATTCTGGGAGGCATTTCAAGTAGAGCTGGGAACGAAGCTGAACTTGAGCACCGCTTATCATCCTCAAACAGCTGGTCAGACTAAGAGGGTGAATCGTATACTAGAAGATCTATTGCGGGCTTGTGTTCTAGATTTCGGGGTATCATGGGAAGACCATTTGCATTTGGCAGAATTCTCCTATAACAACAGCTACCAAGCGAGCCTGACAATGTCGCCATTCAAAGCATTGTATGGTAGACCGTGCCGATCTCCTGCTTGTTGGGTCGAACCTAGAAATAGACTTGTATTGGGACCAGATATGATCCGAGAAGCTGCCGACAAAGTCGATTTCGTTAAGAAACGATTGCTAGCTGCCCAAAGCCGACAAAAGAGCTATGCCGATAGGAGAAGAAGAGATATATCGTTTGTTGTTGGCAACTATGTATATTTGAAAGTATCGCCGATGAGAGGAGTTATCCGGTTCGGTAAAACTGGGAAGTTGGCGCCCAAATTCATTGGCCCGTTTCCTAATCTTGAACGGATTGGAACTCTCGCATATAGGGTTCAATTGCCTGATTGGTTGCCTGGAGTGCATGATGTATTTCACATATCTCAACTTCGAAAGCACGTTCATGATCCAGACTTGATCGTAGAAGAAGCAGCTCAACAGGATATTGAAATTACTCCAGAATTAGCTGTGAGAAGAGAGCCGCTAAAGATCATTGGCAAAGAAACCAAAGTACAGAGGAACAAGAAGGTTCACTTAGTCAAAGTGCAATGGAGTGGAGATCCACGAGATTGTACTTGGGAAACTGAGGAGAGCATTCAGAAAGCCTATCCTAGGTGCCGAGTGGATATCTCTGATTGACTCCGGTGCAAGATACATTTACCATACTTTGCATTACCAATTAGTTCTCTACTCTGTTGTTATTTTCTTTCCATGGATGTGCACTTTTAATTCTATAGTCTGAATGATTTTAAAAGAGTATAGAAATTGATTAGTATATTTTTGAAAAGTTAAAAACAAATTGCTTGTTGTTTGCATTGTGTGATAGTAAATTGGATTAATTAAATTATTGAAACGATAGTTAATTTAATTAATAAGAGAACGAATGGTAGGATTTATTTGATTGACTCACACATTGAACTGATTTAAAAATAGATAGAAATATATACATGTGCATCATATATGTTTGAACAGGTAAATGGATAGTTGTTGAGTAAAGAAATTATTTGCGTGCCCGACAAATAGGTAAACCTTAATGAGTTGGATGCGAAATATTATTATATCAACTCCTGTAAATGCCATTGGATGCGGAGTGCTGGTTATTCCGTGTGTAATAATAAACATCGCCATAGGATAGTAACAATTAATTTTGAACTACACTACATGGCATACTTCTCGAAGATAGGCATACTTCATCATATACCACATAAGCATTTGGAGCTTGTGTGACGAGGTGGAAGATTTACCATACGAGCGAGAGGCTTGTATGGCGATGACTACATTTTACAGGTTGAACTGATAACGGATATGGACCATATAATATTGTAACGATAAATTGCCAGATTAATAAAAACCCCACACGGGTCTGGAGTTGACAATAATCGCGTCTCTCTAGTTAGTAGATACGGCACATGGATTATTTATTTCCCACACGGGACGAGGTGACGAGAATTTATTCTCTGGAGCAATTAAAATACACACTCCCTCAGGCTTTGACAGGGTGACGAGAATTTATTCTCTGGAGTTATTATCTATACACGCTCCCTTGTCAACACCAGAATATATCACTATAAATATGTGTATGCTTTATAGGATTTATTGGGTACCTAATACGGGCCAATAAATTTCCAAACCCCTCCCCGTACAAAGGGGGTTATGGCGAAATTTTTCGAAAATTCCGGGTGTTAGCCAAATTTTTGAAGAATTTAAAAATTCTCAGAAACTTAAAAGTTGGAGAATGGAAGCCAGATTGAACGTAGAGTTGATTAATCAAACCACTTTCGACTTTGTTCCTTTTCGGGGACGAAAAGTTTTAAGTGGGGGAGATTGTAACGACCCGGAAAATCTGAACCAATTTAAAAAATTTAAATTGGCTAAAATAGTGGATTTTAAATATTTAAAATAAATATTTTAAATAATAACAATGAAAATTAAGTTTGAATCGACATTTGAAAACGAATATAATTAATTCTAATTATAAACAAGGCCTGAAATGGCGCGGCAGTTTCAAATTTTCATTTCAAACTTTGACTGGCTGTACCGGGTGCAAAACAAAACGGATTTGAGTGAAACCAAAAATATTTAAATCTGTTAGTGAATACCTTTCTAACGAATCTGAGAAATTGAAGTTTCATAGCGGGAAGCAAAAGTTATGGCCAAATGAATTTTTGGAAAGGTCGCTATAGAATATTTATAACCCGTGAAAATGGCCATTTTGCAAACGACCTCGAAATTCGACGAAACCACTTTTGTTGGATCCGGGATGTCAAATTACTGCTAGGTTTCAAATTTAATAATTTTTGAAGCTAATATGTGAGCGTGGCAAAGGAAAATGTGTTTGGTCGATTTCTATTAAATTAGATCGACCAGAAATGGGCCATTTTTCAAACGGTCTCAGAATTCGACGAAACTAGTTTTGTTGGGACCGTATCGTCAAAACATAGCTAGATTTATTTTTCTATAATTTTTCGAATCAGTTTGTGGCCCTGGCAAATTGAAATGTACGTTCAGATCGAATATTAAATGTTATATATTTTAAATTGAATGAATACTGACTGAAACATTCGAATGGGCCTACGAAACATATCCCATTGTGTTCGGAATGGGGGTAAAATGCTAAGGTCGACGGTCGTTGGGTTTGGATTGGTGTTCGTGGGTGAAAGAGGGTATTTTCGAAATTTAAAAATATATAAATAAATAAATAAAATCTCATTTGTCCATCTCAGCTTCTCTCTCCCCGTAAACCTCCTGAGCGACGGCGACCGCTTCTTCTTCCTTCTCTCCTCCGTTCTGGCCAATCCCTTCACCAAACCACCTCGCTCCAGTTGGGTTTTTTGAAGATCTCCACATCCTCTTCCAATCCATACCAGCCACGATCTCCAACACCTCGTAAATTGTGAGAATCGAGGAAGGGAAATCCCTCCGTTCGCGCCTAATTTCCTCCTCCGACCTGAGTTCGAACCGGCGGCGGTTGGTGCCCCCTGGTGCGCGACTCCAAGCTCTTCAAGGTGGCGTGGCCTGATCTCGACCTAGTGCATCGGATTTCGTGCAAAGTGCAAACGTAATTCGGAAGCTTCAGCAGAGGGTAACGGCCTTTGTTTATAAAACTATTTTACAACACTTTCAAGCGCTACGAAATTTGTTTAACTTCTAAAAATCATATCTTTTTGTTGTGTTGACGAAATTCAGTGAAACAAGAGACAGTGGACTCGTGTGGACGCCTTCTACATTCTATAAGAGACCACATATTTTTCTGAGCCTTCTGCTATTTTTGGTGGAGTGGAACCCAATGTGAGATTTCTAAATTATAAACGATATGGAAAACGACGATGTATAAATTATATAGTCGATGTATGGGTTATATAAGTGTTGTACACCTCTTGTTTAAGCGTTGTATAAGTTGTACGTTCGATATATAAGTTATATATGCGTTGTAAAAATTATATATGTGTTGCATAAAAGTGAAATGCTTATATATAAATATATATATATATATACGCCCCTTGTCCACAAACCATGGACGATATTTATTGATTTTGATTGGTGTGAAAATTGATTGATTGCGAATGGTTGATTAGAATTGTTTGTGGTTGAAATTGATTGATTGTGGTTGAAAAATACCAGTTTGTGGTTGAGAAATATTTGGTTGAAACCACATAGGATTAGTTTGTGGAAATGAAAAAAAATATACATGCCGCCTGCGTGCAAACTAGATGCATGAATCCCCATTGTCAAAAGCTGCGAGGCTTTATGGTAGAGCGAGGAGATGTACTAGGGACGGCCCCGGTTTTAACTACCCTGTCGTTATGTTGCCGAATTTTTGAATAATATTCATGTGTTAGAAATATTTTCCTGTGTTGAAACTATATTCGTGTGTTGAATAGAAAACCTTCATGTGTTGAATAGAAATTCGTTCGTTGAATCATATTCATGTGTGGAATGGTATTCGTGTTTTGAAATAAATTGTTTTATAATAAAAATCATATTTTTATCATCTATATGAACTATATAAAATAGTAGTGTTTTGAAATAAATTGTTTTGCAATAAAAATCACATTTTTACTATATATATACAAACTATAGAAAACCGTTCATGTGTTGAATAGAAATTCATGTGTGTAATGGTATTCGTGTTTTGAAATAAATTGTTTTATAATAAAAATCATATTTTTAACATCTATATGAATTATATAAAATATTCGCATTTTAAAATAAATTGTTTTATAATAAAAATCATATTTTTATCATCTATATGAACAATATAAAATAGTAGTGTTTTGAAATAAATTGTTTTGCAATAAAAATCACATTTTTACTATATATATACAAACTATAGAAAACAGTTCATGTGTTGAATAGAAATTCATTCGTTGAATAGAAATTCATGTGTTGAATGGTATTCGTGTTTTGAAATAAATTGTTTTATAATAAAAATCATATTTTTAACATCTATATGAACTATATAAAATAACCGTGCTTTGAAATGAATTGTTTTACAATAAAAATCACATTTTTACTATATACACAAATAGTTCAAAGTAGCGAAGTGTTGAAATAATTGTCGGTTGGATAAAAATATCATTTTTATCAAAAGTATGAAAAGAATATAGTTTTGAAATCAAAGAATCGATATATATATATATAGAATTGAAATATATCGAATAACAAAGCTGCAGTTCGTGTTTTGAAACCGTGATTTCAAATGATTAGTGCGAGAGATCCGACCATCGGATTTTCCCGAAACCGAAACCGTTGGGTTCGCTTTGGAAATATCTTTCCAACGACACCAACTTCGTAAAGATCCAACGGTTGGATTATCTGGAATGTTTAATTCAAATCTGAAGAAAAACAGCGCCAGAATCGATTATATATATATATATAATTTTATTAAATCGAATAACGAGGCTGCAGTTCGAATTTTGAAATTGAAACTTCAAACGATTGTACCGGGAGATCCGACCATCGGATTTTTCCAAAACTGGAACCGTTGGATTCGTTTTGAAAAGATCTTTCTAATGATGTAAATTTTGTGATGATCCAACGGTTAGATTTTCAGATATGTGTAAATCAAATCTGAGGAAAAACAGCGCCATGGCCGCGTTATGGCCCGAAGCATCGTTTGAATAAATTGGCTATTTTAAAATAAATAAAAATGGCGATAAATCGTTATAAAATATTATAAACGATATGGATGTGAAATTTAGAAACTAACTGAAGGTTGGCTAAGTCGAATGGTTTCCTGGGTTTTGATCTGATGTTGGTTTCGGCCTTCGGGGTTAATATTTGGGAATCGTTCTCTTACTGATTTACGGTTAGCGACTAATAAATTGAAATGATGCGTATGTATGTTTGTGTTGCACTTGTTTATTATATATGTGAGTTGCTCAGAAAGACCGGGTTTATCCCATTCTGAATGACTAAATCGACGATAAGAAATCGAAGATGAAGACGGTGGTTGAAGACCGGAAATCTTCACCTTGTTTGGATGGTAACTGATGTCCTGATTGGGAGGCATCCCGAAATATGGATAATGAGTGGTGATCGTCCAGACGTACGTGGAGATCGATGGGTTTGCGATGTATATAGTGCCTCTGGTTTCGTTCAGACCTAGAACGGACTTGTAAATGGACTGTGTGTCTGACATTGGAATTCATTCTGTGTGATTGATAGCCATCAGTTACATGGCGTGAATTGCCTGTGTGGCATGCTAAGATGCAGTTATCAGGGCTTCTGTTGAAAAGCAAAGTCTTGTGGAGATGATCAAAGCACCGCCTGTGTGGCGTAGCTTTGTGTATAACGTGAATTCGCGAACCTCACACCCTGGTATGAACCAGAAACGGGAGAGGACCTCGGGAGGGACGTACGTTTCTTTCTAGCTAGAGGTGGTGTCAGTGCTTAAACTGGCTGGCATTTATATTATTTTCACCTATGTGGTTGTTGCTGTTGCGAGGCGCCTCAGATATATCGGTCGATCCGGGACCGATGGAGTCATTCTTTGGCTCATTGACGCCCCATAGGGCGGGGAAACGCATTGTTCAGGCATTATAATCCACTCCGTGTGGACCGGTCCTGACGATCCAAGGTACGGTTGCGGCTGTGCCTGAGACACGGGCTAGAGCGTCTCGAAGTCGGTAAGGACTATCTTTTGCCTTGGTTCATGACGGAAATCCAATTTCCATATACGTGATTGTGCGGTTTTGATTGTAAACCTATATTTGGCGACATAGTGGCACAGGACACTCATGTCGTCTATGATTGATACTTATGATTTGAAATTGTTTTTGAAATATATAAACACTAGTAAGAATATCAAATTCTTTTGTTTTATCCGTATCAAGCATATTTTGGCCATTATAAGGTAAAAACTCTATCCTCCGGTTGGCGTTGCATTGTGTAATGGGAACTAAGTCTTATAATGGCTTCATTTTTTTAAAAAGCATTGCGATCTTTAAAAGAATTTTTTTTAAGCACTAGCAATCCAATGGAGTAAACCCGCTCCACGAAAGTGCCGTGGTCCTGTGATTAGCCAATTTTATATTGTGTTAAGTAGATTTCTCATACCAGTCCCATGACTGACTCGTAGTTTGTTTCACTTTCAAACTCGGGTGCCCCTTTTTCTACACGGGCAGCCTTGTATTCAGGTTTAGCAGGCTCTTTCTGGATAGCTGGAGCTGAAGATGGATTCTATCATTTAACTATTTTATGCTGTTCAGCTCCTATTGTACATATTTTGTTTGTTTTCCGCTGTAGACATTTATGTATAGCTGAACTGTATTTGCACTAAGTATGATCCTGTATACTGTGTAACTCTGATGTTTTCGTTTATCCAGTGTAATATTTGTTCATTATCTGGTGTATTTATTTATTTCTGTTCTGCTATTATCTGTTTATGTGTTATATTCCAGCACTAAGCTTAACCAAAGCTCTGATCTCGTGATCGTGGTTAAAGGTTCATCTTCCACCCATTTTGTGAAATAGTCCACGGCGACGATTGCGTACTTTGCTCCCCCTTTGACAATAGGTAACACTCCAATAATATCAATTCCCCACATGGAAAACGGCCATGGTCTTACCATCGACTTAAGCTGAGTCGGAGGTGCTCTGGGAATTTTGGTGAATCTTTGACATTTGTCGCAGCGTCGTGAATAATCGGCCATGTCTTTATTCACGATAGGCCAAAAATATCCATACCGCAACACTTTCTTTGCTAGGTTTAGCCCCCGGTGTAGTCCCCACACTCGCCTTCATGTACTTTCTGCAGTACACGTTTGATGTCGTCATGTGCGATACACCATAGTAGGGGCATTGAAAACCCTTGGCGATAAAGGATGTCGTCTTGTAAAACGTATCTTGCAGCCTTATGTGTTACAGCTCGTCTTTCGCTTTTCTTCATTGGGAGGGTTCCACTCTTGAGAAAATTCTTGATCGGTGTCATCCATGGTTCTCTCTCCGGATCAACTTCTAAGGCTAGTTCCACCTCCATCAGGTCGAAACTCGGTGATTCCAAAACCTCTATCGGAACCATTTCAGTTTCTTCGGGGTTATCAGAACTTGCTAGTTTTGCCAGCCGATCTGCTTTCTGGTTCTCCGTTCTTAGAATGTGCGTTATGCTGTAACGCTCCAAACTACCCAGCAACTCCTTTACCTTTTTGAGATAAGTAACGAGTTGATGCCCTTTGGTAACAAACTCCTCCCATACCTGGCATACAACTATCTTGGAGTCGCAGCATATATCCAGTGTCTTCACTCCTAGTTCTTTGGCGAGTTTAGCTCGGCAATCAGGGCTTCATACTCAGAATCGTTATTGTTAGCAGCAAATTCTAATCGCAATGCATAGTAAATAGATCGTCCTTTAGGAGTGATTAAAACAACTCCGATGCCGGGCATATAACTTCCACGGACTAAGCTCCAATTCTTGGTCTAAAGTAACCACCTTGTCACCCACCGTTTCCTCTTCGGGAATCGTGAATTCAGCTATGAAGTCGGCCAATGCCTGCCCCCTTATTGATCTTCATGGCTGAAAATTCAAATCGAATTGACTCAACTCGATGTTCCATTTAAGTAATCGCCCCGATGCTTCGGGCTTTTGCAACACTTGTCTTAAAGGTTGATCGGTGTATACAACTATCGGGTGAGCCTGAAAGTAATGATGAAGTTTGCGGGAAGCAATCAGGAGGCTATAAGCAAGTTTTTCTATCTTCGGATAATTACGTTCTGCAGCAGCTAGCTTCTTGCTCACGTAATATACATGCCTCTGGACTTTGTCTTCTTCACGTACCAACGTTGTACTGACGGCATGAGATGATACCGCTAGGTAGACAAACAAATCCTCATGTTCCACGGGTTTTGATAATATTGGAGGCTTTTCTAATAAGTCTAATAAATTCTGGAAAGCCTCCACACAATCAGGAGTCCACTCAAAATTTCGTTTTCCTCGTTTTATGAAATCGAAGAAAGGTACGCACTTATCTGTGGCTTTGGAGATAAACCTACTCAATGCAGCAACTTTTCCGGCCAGGCTTTGAACATCCTTAACCTTTCGTGGTTCTTCAATATTCCTTATTGTTGCTATTTGACTAGGATTTATCTCGATTCCTCGAGAACTCACGATAAACCCAAGGAATTTTCTAGATGCGACCCCAAATGAGCATTTTAGGAGGTTTAACTTCATTCCATACCTTCGAAGAATGTCAAACACTTCGGCTAAGTCCCTTGTATGGTCGGAAGATTGTCTAGACTTCACAAGCATGTCTTCCACATAAACCTCCATGGTTTTTCTGATTTGATTATAGAACATGTGGTTGACCAAACGCTGATATGTGGCTCTTGCATTCTTTAATCCAAATGGCATTACCACATAACAATATAACCCCAAGTCTGTGATGAAACTTGTATGCTCCTGATCTGGTATGTGCATGGGAATTTGATTGTACCCCGAATAGGCATCCATAAAGGATAAAAGCTCGTGTTCGGCCGTCGAGTCTACTAGTTGATCAATCCTGGGAAGAGCAAAGCTATCCTTCGGAGCCTTGTTCAAGTCAGAGAAGTTAATACATGTACGCCACTTCCCGTTAGATTTTTTTGACCAGGACAGGATTTGATATCCAGTTGGGATATTTCGAATCCTTAATGAATCCATTATCCTTCAATTTCTCAACCTCTTCCTTCAAAGCTGCTGACCGCTTTGGGCCTAACATTCGTCTCTTCTGCTTGACCGGCGGATGCTTTGGATTAATGCATAAAGAGTGGCTCATAATAGCGGGCGAAATCCCACACATGTCAGCTAGAGTCCAAGCAAACATGTCTAAATTCGCCCTTAAGAAATCAGCCAACTCTTTCGCTCGAATTGGATCTAGCTGCGAGCCGATCTTTAGTACCTTTTTCGAGTCTGCCTCATCAATAGGTATATATATTGTTGTCTTGTTGGGAGTCTCCTTTCTATCCACGGGTTCTCTATCCTCTCTGGGATCTATATCCTCGAACACATCTAAAGGCGACTCTCTTGGGGTTGGACCCCTTAATTGCTATGCTGAGTTTTCCTTCAAGGGGGAGAATCGTCCTTAGATTCTATATTCAACCCCTTCATTAGCATCTTCAAATCTGTCATGTAACAAGCTCATCCCGTAGCTTGGTAGCCTCTCATCACCCCTATTCCTGCGTCAATCGGGAATTTAAGCAGCAAGCACTAAGGTGCGATACATGCCCTAAACTCGGCGAGGGCCGGTCGGCCTAGGAAAGCGTTGTAGGGTGACTCTACATCCAAAATTACAAATGGCAGGATCCTCACTCCCTGGCGATCTCCCTGTCCTAATGTTACTGGTAATTCTACGTAGCCCATCGGAGACGTTGACGCCCCGCTGAAGCCCCGTATCCATCCTTCGCAGGGCTTTAAATCTTTTGCTTTAAGTCTCATTTGTTCAAAATCTTTCTTGAAGAGGATATTGACTGAACTCCCGTTGTCCACAAACACTTTATGGACTAAGGTGGGGCCGATGGCCGTGGTAATTACCAGTGGGTCTTCAGTTGGTGATTGAATTCCGATATCATCTCTACTACGGAATATGACGTCGTATGACATCGTCTTTTGTTGTTTTACAGGAGTAATGTCTTCGAGGTTACTGCATTCTCCTACCTCAAAGTGCTTGGCGGCATTGACGTACTAATCCATCACTTTGAAACTATGGCTAGCTAGGTGGGGTCCGCCTATAATAGTATTGATAACGATCCCCTTACCTTTCTACTGGGCTGTGGGTTTAGAAGTAGGCTGGTTTTGGTCCGGGGCTTGCCCTCCTTGTCCCTTGGGGCAACCTTGTACTCATCTAACTTCCCTTCCCGCAGCAATCTTTCAACTACACCTCTCAAATGTCGGCATTCATTGGTGGAATGACCGTGGGTTCCATGGAACTAATAAAACTTTCCCGTTGCGATCTCTTTTTCAGTGGAGTCTCTGGGTGGTGGCTTTTTGTATCGCAATATGTTGTATGTGTCCAAATAAATGTTTTCCAAGGTATCATTCAATGGCGAATAGTTTTCGAAAGTTTGGAATCGAGGTCTTTTGCTGGAATTGTTCCCGTTCCGGTTGCCAACGTTCACTTCAACCTTCCCTGAACTGTCACCGGATTGTTTCACAGCAACATTACTTTGGACACCTTCCCTCGAGGCCCCTTCGGACTTTCTCTTCCTATTTGCATGAGCTTCTTCCCGCCTTAAGCGAATATTAGCCTTTTCGTAGAACAATTCCCTAGTGGAGGGCGGTTTCCCGGATAGATAATCCCCAAATTCTGTGTCCGGGTCAACTCCTTCTATTAAAGCCATCAGAATAGTGGGTTCATAAGGGTCACTAACTTTGGTGACAGCCAGGTTGAAGCGGTCCAAATATGATTTCAGAGATTGGCCTGGAGCCTGTTTAATCCTTGACAACTCTATGACGCTTTTGGATTTTCGAGCATGAAGTCGAAACTGGTTCATAAAGCGCTCACTTAATTCTGTGAAATTTGATACTGATTGTGGAGGGAGTCGGGTAAACCACACTAATGCCACGTCTTCTAGATAAATCGGAAAGGCCTTGCATTTCATAGCGTCTGGAGCTGTTGCGGCATTCATGAACCATGCATACCTCATCAGATGTTGTCCTGGGTCCGTTCTCCCTGAATATCGATCCATTTGTGGCAAGCTGAATCGCCGAGGGAACTGGAAGTCCAATATATTATCTGTGAAGGGGGTATGACTTCGCTCAGTGCCCCAGTCCTCATTAGTGTATCGTCGGCTTTCGGACATAATCTGACGCACCATTGCCCATACATCAGCATTTGTTAATGTCTGCACAGGTTCTCTAGGTCTGATATTCGGATTACCCCTGGGTTCCCGATTAGGGAATAACCTCCTGTTTCTAGCGGCGACTGCTCTACATTGCTCCCTACGCTCCCGGTCAATTTCAGGAGGAAGGGGCTGGAGAAGTTGTTATTGCATAGGATTAGTAATATTAGGATCCCTGGGTAGAACGTGGGATCCACGCATGGGAAACAACATAGGCTATCTCAAGCTCGGGTCATCAGGCCCTAACACACAAGCGGCGTCTTCGCGGGATCCTAAAGATCCAAAAGTTATTTGATCAAGGTTCTGAGGTCGCTCAAGCGGCCTTCTTTCACGAGGACGTCCCTCATCTGCAGAAGATGAATAATCTGCAGTAAGGCAGCGTGTTGGGGAAGGTGTCTTTTGCCTCCGGAGCTCCTTGAGTTCCCTACTCATGGTGATCATGTTCTCTTACATGCGAAGGCAGTCACGCTTATGGGCTTCCAATGCCTCCTTAGTACTCTGGAGCATGTCAAGAAAGCGTGAAAATCTCCTTGTGTGACGGGTGCAGATGGGTCAAGCTGATCATTGGTCATAGCGGCTGGAATCGGAGCATTGGTAGGAGCTCGAGCAGAAGTTCCAGCTTCACTTTGGTTCGGGTCGGATCGGAGCACAGTGGTACGGCCGGACCGGTTCGGATGGGAAAAGTGGGTGACTTCAACATCATTGGATCGGCTCGGATCAGGGTCTTCTGTTCGGTTCGCACCTTCCTGACCGGAGCGGCCTGCTCCAGAGTCTTGACCACGACGACCATTGTTTGCTGATCTTCGTTAACTTCATTCTGTCGATTACTTTGGATTTCTTTGCCTTTTCCTTTGGCCATAATCTCCAATTCTTCAGTGATTAATCAACAGGTACTTAAAGATGTCGAAAACAGAGGATTAACTTCTTTGAACTTGAAGGCCCAAATAGTAGAATGATTGTAACGACCCGAATTTCGCCCGACCCTAATCGATCGCAAGATCGATCAAGACCGTTCAAAACCCGCGTACGTTAACTTTGGGCATACAACACATCAGGACAACAACACAGACTTTTATAACATCAATAATAAATGTTACATCAGAGTACAGAATATATCAGAGTACATCAATAAATAATACAGCGGAAGATACATTTACAATAAATTAAATACATTGCAGCGGAACTAATCTCAGCGGAAGGCCATCAATATTCTGGACCCAGCTTCAGACATCAATCCAGGATCCTGCTTAACTATATCTGCAAAAAGCTACTCGACTGCTCGTGTGGAAAGAGGGCACCCGAGTTTGCAAAGTGAAACAAACTACAGGTCAGTCGTGGGACCGGTGTGAGAATTCTTAACTTAACCTATCTAATAAGTAGGCTAATCACAGGACCACGCCGCTAACGCGGAACGGGTTTACTCCATTGGATTGCCAGTGCATAATTAAAGTAAATCGTCAAATAACGTAATGCTTTTTAGAAAAATGAAACCATTATAAGACCTAAGTCTCATCACACAATGCAACGCACACTAGAGGATAGGGTTTTACCTTATAATGGTCAAAAGATGTTTGATACGTAAAAACGATATTATTATTAGTGTGTATATATATTTAAAACATTTCAATATAAATGTATTAATCGTAGACGGCATAGTACCCCATCCTACTATGTCGCCATATATAAGTTTACAATCAAAACCGTGGTGACGTATTGGAAATTGGTTTTCTTTCATGAAATCAAGGCTAGGGATCGTCCTCTTCCGATTCGAGACACTCTAGCAAATGCCTCAGGATCCCCCCCCCCCCCCCCCCCGCAGTGAACCCTTGGATCTTCAGGGCCGGTCTCCACCTAACGGTAGTGGATTGGCAATTCCTGAACACACGTTTCCCAGTTCCTTTGAACCTATAGTATGACCACTTCCGGCCTATAAAAACCCGAGGTACCTCAATCCAAAATCCACATAAGTAAAATGTCGGGCCGTGTTAAAGCCCAAACACCACTAGCTAGAAAGAAACGTGTGCACTCCCTGCAGTCCTAATCCCATTTTTGACTCATACCGGGGTGTGAGGCTCGCAAAGTCACGTTATACACAAAGCTATGCCTAAACAGACTATGCTTTTATCATCAGCCACAAGGCCTTCTTTTCAACAAAGCCTTGATCATTTGCATCTTAGCATGTCACATTGTCAGACCCTACCATATTATTGATCATCTACCAATATATATATAACCTCTAAGCTCATACGTCTTAGAGAAGGGTGATAAGTAAAGAATAAATTCTTCACCACCAAACAGAAATATATAATCAGTAGCGTTCAACAAATACAGTAGAAATGAATACAATATCAGACACACAATCCATTTACAAGTCCGCTCTGGGTCTGAGCGAAACAACGTCCCGCCGATCTCCAAATGCGTTTGGACGACGATCACCAAATACCTTGCCTTGGAAGGACAATCCCAATTCAAGATAGCAGTCATCATCATCCCAACGATGTGAAAACCTTCGGTCTTCAATCACCGTCTTCATCTTCGACTCTTGATCGTCGTGATGATTATTCAGAATGGGTTAAACCCGGTCTTTCTGAATAACTCGCGTATTTTGGGATTAAAAAGCAAATATTGGAAAATCACACATTACGCCACATTCCAACTCAGACTATTCTTTTAATAAGATATTCATTTTAAAAGATTCTCATTAGTTTTATCAAAGATAAAATTCTGAAAATAAAATCTATAAATCCATTTCCGAAATATGGAATTCCACAGAAATCAAATCAATACATAATCGATATAGAATTCTGTATCAGACAAATAATATAAATGGAATAACGGCAAAGCCTCTTAAATTCCATATATAATATCGGTCTTCTTTTACAGAAGCCCATTTCGATTGTTACCAATCGAATTTCTACTTAATTCCAATTTAATATATTAAATTGAAAAACTTGATTTTTAGAAAATGCCCTTTTTAAATCTATAAAATAGATTTATAAATTCCAAATAATAATTTTCAATGTAAATTGGATTAAAGGACAAATGTCGTTTAAAACATCGTCCATGATAAATCCACTTCACATCTCAATTTATTTATAATCACAAAAAAATATAATTGCAAATGCTAGTAATCTTTTAAAAACATATTTTAAAATAATCATAAAAATATTCTTTATATAAAGACTCTAAATGAGAAGTATTCTTTATATTACAAATTCTTTCTTTTACAAATATTCTTTGTTTTAACATATACTTGGTTAAAAATATATTTTAGGAAAATATATATATACTTTATATAAAAAGATTTCTAATGTAAAAATATTCTCATTTAAAAGAACATCTAAATCGAACTGCGACTCAAACATTAACCATGTAATTTTGGGTTACATGGATTTCACACACATCATGTATATGACGATAATAGTAAAATCATCAAATCATCCATCTACATCCAAAGTGTAAATTCCACTGTGTAAGCGTTAAAATTAAATAATAATGCTCATCGCAGCCTGTCGATCTAATGATCAACATGCAACTAAATATTGGGATTAGTGTATGTAAATTTTCATCCCAACACCCATGTGGGTTTCAACCAACAGACAAATAATAAACTAGTTTGTGCACTTGGGCGACGTGTGAAAAAATATCGTCCCAATCACATACACAAACCGGGTAACTTGTGAATGGAAGTGTAATACACAATACATATAATGATGGCAAGAAAATATCTCTATTGAAGTGAATGAATAAGCATAATAACATTGTCTCTATTGACAATTTCTATTTTGCCAATTTAAACTCTAAACAAAAATGGTTTTTTTGTTTTGGCAATTCTAATGAGACAAAATGATAAATATTTTGGTTTAACTATCCTATCTTGACATGTATATATCTTGCCAAACATATATATATATATATATATGTCTATATATAAATTGCTTCAACCAATTCATTTTGACAAAAATGAATATTTCTGACAAAATGTAAAATTTTGTTTAACTAGTATAAATTGACTAAAATGAATAATTATTTTTAACTAATGTAAATTAACAAAAATGAATAATTTGTGTTTCAATTCTAATAAATATGTCAATGCTATATTTTGTTCTTTTAATTTAGACAAAATAAGTGTTTTTGTCTATTTTACTTTAATGATAAAAATGTGAATATTTAGTTATTAAAATGTAACTTTTAAATTCTATCCTTTATTTCAAACAATCTTTATTTATATCAAAATTATAAATCAAGAATATAATTTTTAATCTGATGGTTTTTTTGCATTAATGAATTGCAAACAAAGATGAACTTTATTTAAGGTTTTATTTGCAACAAGGAATGCAAATAACAAATGCAACTTTTATTTTTATTTAAAAGTATATTTGAGTGAATGTAAAAAAAAAGAACCTCATTTCCAAAGTGTATTTACATAAAAGAAACAAATTTTATTTAAATGAGTATTTGCATTTATGAACACAAACAAAGAATAGTTTTGTTTTAAATTATATTTACATTAGTGAATGTAAATAAAAGAACAAAATTTATTTTCAAAGTACATTTTAAACAAATTCTATTAATTGTATAAAAGTGTGTACATTTGTGTTGGTAAATGTAGATAAAGAAAATAGACTATTGTTTCATTGAATATTTGCATTGATAAATGCAAACAAAAGAATAAACCTTAATTTCAATGCATATGCGTATTGATAAATGCAAACAAAGAAATAAACTTTATTTTCAATATATGTTTTATTTTCTAGTTTTATCTGTGTTGTCGAACACAAATAAAAATGTACTTTTTATTTTCAAGTTATGTTTGCATTGTGAGATGCAAATAAGGAAAATGAATTTTTATTTCATGCTATATTTGCATTGAAAAGTGCAAATGAAAAGCAACTTTTTAATTTCTATGTTTATTTGCGTTGAAAAACATGAATAAAATATCTACCCAAATTCTATGTAACTTCTGAAAATAATTTCTTATTTACATAAAAAAAAATGTAAACAAAATTGTTACTTTCATTTCAGTAATCAAGTTTTGACAAAAATGATATTTTCAATTCAACAATCAAGTTTTGACAAAAATGATGATTTTTATTTCATAAGTCAAATTCTAATGAAGATGTTACTTTTATTATAATCTAACTTATGAAATAAAATTACAACTAAAGTGTAACCTGAAATTTTCATCCCTTTTGTTGTACAAAACTTTACATTACAAATGCAAATTTTTAATCTCTAATCTTTTTAATAAAAGAAAAATTACAACAAAAAGTAATCCTACATTTTTATTTTCTAATGTGACAAAATAAAATATAAACATAATCTCCACATAAAATGGTATTGCATAAAAATGTAATTTTCATATTTTATCTTAATATTGAACAAATTGTCAACAAAACATTACAAATAAAAGACAACCATTTTATTAGACATGACACAAGATGTATAGCTATCAGGCCAAAACTTTTTTGTTGTAATTTATAATATCAATAAAAAAAGATTTTATTTAATTTTACAAAATTACCACAAAGTAAATTCTTTATCATAACCTTTTTATTTGAAAACAATACTACATAAAGGTTTAACCTTTATTGTAAAATCTTTTTATTTTAATCTTATTATAAATAAAATAAAATCTTTAATGTCCATACTTCTTATTGTAATGAATTTACAATAAAATTTAATATTCTAATTCTAAAACATCCTATGCTTAAGGTGACAGTAAATAAAAATCTTTACTGTAATTCACAAATCTTGTTCTTAATGTAAACAAATAAAAGTAAAATTCTATTTGTTAGCCAAATTCTATTGTAATGGAAACAAATAAAAGTATATTCTATTGTAAATAAACAAATAAAAAGAATATTTATTTGTTGTTCAAATCCTGTTGTAACATCAACAAATAAAATAAATCTTTATTTGTCGTTCAAATTTCATTGTTCATTTTAGAATAATCAAATTAATAAGAATAATATTTTAATAAATTTAAGAGCAACTAGATCTGAATAAAGTATTATTTAAATCTAAATTTCAGATTTAAATTATTTTTTTCGCAAATAAAATTCAACAATAAATGAGATTTCAGTGCGGATCTATCATAACATAACCAACAAACATACCACAAGCAATCATCAACAATTCAACAATCACAGAACATTTCAGATCTGAATTTAATCATTATACAATAATTTTTTAACGCAAGAAAAATAATTTATAATTAATTAAATAATAAAATTCAGAATTCTCACCTTGATTTTTGCTGAAAATGTCTCGGAATCAGCTCTGGTCTGCGCCATCGCAAAGATCTCGGAAAGATGAGTCCAACGCAACTTACGGTTCGTCAATCGGACCTCGTATGAAAGAGATATTGATTTTTAAAGATCGGATAAATTAAATATTAAATAAATAAAATAATATTAAAATATTACTCTTCTTCTTCATTCCCACGTCGCACAGCCGGACCCGTATCACGTCCGCACCTCCTTCTGCGCGCGCCACCCTCCGAGCCACCGACCGCCGATCAGACCCCGCCACGTCGAAGCCCCGCCCGCGAGCCACCACCGCCCAGAAGGCCACCCAACTCGACCTCCTCCTTGCCTCGAAAATCGAACCCAAACCCGCCACATTTCAGCCTAGAATTCGTGAAATCCGTGAACCAAAACCCGATCTTCACCGTATGGATTGAAAGATCTCTCCGAGAGCTTCGATTTGGTACCAAGTTTGTCGATTTTCGTTGAGCGGATCAAAAGTTATGAGCGTTTGAAATTGGAGAAATTCTGGCCTTCGGTTTAGGTGGCGGCTGCCATGTCAAATTAGGGTTTCTGCCTGAATATTTTAATAATATTTTAATATTAAATTTCAAAAATCGTGCTTTAAAGGTGGATTTTCGGACTTTCTCTAATTTGGGCCTGCTTACTGTTGTTCTTAAGGTTTTGACACCTTCTGAACGCAATGGGATAGGTCCCGTGGCCCAATTCCGACATCTGTACGATTTTTATTTAAAATTGCATTAAAAATTAATTAATTAAATATTGACCGTACATTAAAATATGCCGGGGCCATATACGACCTCAGAAAATTCTAAAAAATATATTTTTAGCTTTCTTATGACGATACAAATCCAACAAAATTATTTTCGTCGAATTCTGAGAGTTTGAAAAATGGCTATTTTTAAGGCGTTTAATTTTAACTAAAATAGTCAAAACACATTTTCTTTTGCCACGCTCACATATTAATTCGAAAAATTCTGAAAATTAAAACCTAGCTATAATTTGACATTCTGGTTCCAACAAAAGTGGTTTCATAAAAAACGGAGGTCGTTTGCAAAATGACTATTTTCAAGGCCAATATATTTAATATTAGAAATACATTTTTAAACAAATAAATTCCGAAACTCAAAATATATAAGTGTTTACTGTTTTTCAATGCAGAAACGTCGTTCTGAACTCAATGGAAGTGGTTTCGAGTCGAAATTCCTTCATATGTGAAAAGTAGCCTTTCGGGCCATATTATATATATATATATATATATATATATATATATATATATTCTACAGCGACCTTTTTAAAAATTGAATTGGCCATAACTTTTGATTTCCGCTATGAAATTTCAATTTTTCAGATTCGTTAGAAAGATATGGTTAAACAGATTTAAATATTTCTGGTTTCACTCAATTCTGATTTATTTTGAGTCTTGTACATTCAGTTAAAGTTTAAAATCAAATTTTCAAACTACCGCGCCATTTCTAACTTCCTTTTATATTTAAAATTAAATTTATTCGTTTTAACTTCGATAAAATGAATTCTAGCCATTATTATTTAAAATAAATCACTTTATATTTTCAAAATTCATTAAAATTTTCTAAAATAAATTTTTTAAATTGGTTCAGAATTTGCGGGTTGTTACAATCTCCCCCACTTAAAATCTTTTCGTCCTCGAAAAGGAAATGAAGCTAAAGTTGTTTATTTAACTAATTTAATTTTCATTCTTTAATTGTTTAATCATTTATTAGTTGAATTCATATTCACACAACACAATCATCAGTCAATTAGTTGATAGATTAAATTTTCAAAATATATAACTTTTATATATTCAAAAATCATATTTTCTAAAATCGAATTATAAATATAATAACAAGTACGTTAATTATGAGTTTTCCACTCTGACTCATTCTAGGGCATTGCTAACCCCATCCCTAATGAGTATTCTCATTCTAGGATACTGCTGATCCTATCTCTAATGAGTATTCTTATTGGATATTACTAATCCAACCTCTGATGAGTCTTCTGTTTAGTTCTAACGAGTTGTACCCCAAAGATTTGAGCTAACCTGGCTCTGATACCAGCTGTAAAGATACCGCGAAATCTGGTAGGCTTTGCAACCATCCCTTCATCCTCCAGTACAGCAGGTAAAACCCACTGTGGCTTACAGTTGTACCCCAACCACCTTGTTTTACGGCGAACCTTTCGGGATCCCCCGGCCGCAGCCTACCAACCCTAAAAAGGGACATGTGGGGGTAAGAGTCTCCCGTTCGCCACCAAACCACGAAGCGAGAACCCCCCATCATGCTGCATCCTATTACCAGGCATGCCAAACAAGGACTGGTGTGAGAATTCTTAACTTAACCTATCTAATAAGTAGGCTAATCACAGAACCACGCCGCTAACGCGGAACGGGTTTACTCCATTGGATTGCCAGTGCATAATTAAAGTAAATCGTCAAATAACGTAATGCTTTTTAGAAAAATGAAACCATTATAAGACCCAGGTCCCATCACACAATGCAACGCACACCAGAGGATAGGGTTTTACCTTATAATGGTCAAAAGATGCTTGATACGTAAAAACGATATTATTATTAGTGTGTATATATATTTAAAACATTTCAATATAAATGTATTAATCGTAGACGGCATAATACCCCATCCTACTATGTCGCCATATATAAGTTTACAATCAAAACCGTGGTGTCGTATTGGAAATTGGTTTTCTGTCATGAAATCGAGGCTAGGGATCGTCCTCTTCTGATTCGAGACACTCTAGCAAATGCCTCAGGATCCCCCCCCCCCCCCGCCCTGCAGTGAACCCTTGGATCTTCAGGGCCGGTCCCCACCTAATGGTAGTGGATTGGCAATTCCTGAACACATGTTTCCCAGTTCCTTTGAACCTATAGTATGACCACTTCCGGCCTATAAAAACCCGAGGTACCTCAATCCAAAATCCACATAAGTAAAATGCCGGGCCGTGTTAAAGCCCAAACACCACTAGCTAGAAAGAAACGTGTGCACTTCCTGCAGTCCTAATCCCGTTTTTGACTCGTACCGGGGTGTGAGGCTCGCGAAGTCACGTTATACACAAAGCTATTCCTAAACAGACTATGCTTTGATCATCAGCCACAAGGCCTGCTTTTCAACAAAGCCTTGATCATTTGCATCTTAGCATGTCACATTGTCAGACCCTACCATATTATTGATCATCTACCAATATATATATATATATATATATATATATATATAACCTCTAAGCTCATACGTCTTAGAGAAGGGTGATAAGTAAAGAATAAATTCTTCACCACCAAACAGAAATATATAATCAGTAGCGTTCAACAAATACAGCAGAAATGAATACAATGTCAGACACACAATCCATTTACAAGTCCGCTCTGGGTCTGAGCGAAACAACGTCCCGTCGATCTCCAAATGCGTTTGGACGACCATCACCAAATACCTTGCCTTGGAAGGCCAATCCCAATTCAAGATACCAGTCATCATCATCCCAACGATGTGAAAACCTTCGGTCTTCCGTCACCGTCTTCATCTTCGACTCTTGATCGTCGTGATGATTATTCAGAATGGGTTAAACCCGGTCTTTCTGAATAACTCGCGTATTTTGGGATTAAAAAGCAAATATTGGAAAATCACACATTACGCCACATTCCAAGTCAGAATATTCTTTTAATAAGATATTCGTTTTAAAAGATTCTCATTAGTTTTATCAAAGATAAAATTCTGAAAATAAAATGAATATATCTTGACATGTATATATCTTGCCAAACATATATATATATATATGTCTATATATAAATTGCTTCAACTAATCCATTTTGACAAAAATGAATATTTCTGACAAAATGTTAAATTTTGTTTAACTAGTATAAATTGACTAAAATGAATAATTATTTTTAACTAATGTAAATTAACAAAAATGAATAATTTGTGTTTCAATTCTAATAAATATGCCAATGCTATATTTTGTTCTTTTAATTTAGACAAAATAAGTGTTTTTGTCTATTTTACTTTAATGATAAAAATGTGAATGTTTAGTTATTAAAATGTAACTTTTAAATTCTATCCTTTATTTCAAACAATCTTTATTTATATCAAAATTATAAATCAAGAATATAATTTTTAATCTGATGGTTTGTTTGCATTAATGAATTGCAAACAAAGATGAACTTTATTTAAGGTTTTATTTGCAACAAGGAATGCAAATAACAAATGCAACTTTTATTTTTATTTAAAAGTCTATTTGAGTGAATGTAAAAAAAAAGAACCTCATTTCCAAAGTGTATTTACATAAAAGAAACAAATTTTATTTAAATGAGTATTTGCATTTATGAACACAAACAAAGAATAGTTTTGTTTTAAATTATATTTACATTAGTGAATGTAAATAAAAGAACAAAAATTATTTTCAAAGTACATTTTAAACAAATTCTATTAATTGTATAAAAGTGTGTACATTTGTGTTGGTAAATGTAGATAAAGAAAATAGACTATTGTTTCATTGAATATTTGCATTGATAAATGCAAACAAAAGAATAAACCTTAATTTCAATGCATATGCGTATTGATAAATGCAAACAAAGAAATAAACTTTATTTTCAATATATGTTTTATTTTCTAGTTTTATCTGTGTTGTCGAACACAAATAAAAATGTACTTTTTATTTTCAAGTTATGTTTGCATTGTGAGATGCAAATAAGGAAAATGAATTTTTATTTCATGCTATATTTGCGTTGAAAAGTGCAAATGAAAAGCAACCTTTTAATTTCTATGTTTATTTGCGTTGAAAAACATGAATAAAATATCTACCCAAATTCTATGTAACTTCTGAAAATAATTTCTTATTTACATAAAAAAAATGTAAACAAAATTGTTACTTTCATTTCAGTAATCAAGTTTTGACAAAAATGATATTTTCAATTCAACAATCAAGTTTTGACAAAATTGATGATTTTTATTTCATAAATCAAATTCTAATGAAGATGTTACTTTTATTATAATCTAACTTATGAAATAAAATTACAACTAAAGTGTAACCTGAAATTTTCATCCCTTTTGTTGTACAAAACTTTACATTACAAATGCAAATTTTTAATCTCTAATCTTTTTAATAAAAGAAAATTTACAACAAAAAGTAATCCTACATTTTTATTTTCTAATGTGACAAAATAAAATATAAACATAATCTCCACATAAAATGATATTGCATAAAAATATAATTTTCATATTTTATCTTAATGTTGAACAAATTGTCAACAAAACATTACAAATAAAAGACAACCATTTTATTAGACATGACACAAGATGTATAGATATCAGGCCTAAACTTTTTTGTTGTAATTTATAATATCAATAAAAAGATTTTATTTAATTTTACAAAGTTACCACAAAGTAAATTCTTTATCATAACCTTTTTATTTGAAAACAATACTACATAAAGGTTTAACCTTTATTGTAAAATCTTTTTATTTTAATCTTATTATAAATAAAATAAAACCTTTAATGTCCATACTTCTTATTGTAATGAATTTACAATAAAATTTAATATTCTAATTCTAAAACATCCTATGCTTAAGGTGACAGTAAAAAGAAATCTTTACGGTAATTCACAAATCTTGTTCTTAATGTAAACAAATAAAAGTAAAATTCTATTTGTTTGCCAAATTCTATTGTAATGGAAACAAATAAAAGTATATTCTATTGTAAATAAACAAATAAAAAGAATATTTATTTGTTGTTCAAATCCTGTTGTAACATCAACAAATAAAATAAATCTTTATTTGTTGTTCAAATTTCATTGTTCATTTTAGAATAATCAAAGTAATAAGAATAATATTTTAATAAATTTAAGAGCAACTAGATTTGAATAAAATTATATTTAAATCTAAATTTCAGATTTAAATTTTTTTTTTCGCAAATAAAATTCAACCATAAATGAGATTTCAATGCGTATCTATCATAACATAACCAACAAACATACCACAAGCAATCATCAACAATTCAACAATCACAGAACATTTCAGATCTGAATTTACATCATTATACAATAATTTTTTAACGTAAGAAAAATAATTTATAATTAATTAAATAATAAAATTCAGAATTCTCACCTTGATTTTTGCTGAAAATGTCTCGGAATCAGCTCTGGTTTGCGTCATCGCGAAGATCTCGGAAAGACGAGTCCAACGCAACTTACGGTTCGTCAATCGGACCTCGTATGAAAGAGATATTGATTTTTAAAGATCGGATAAATTAAATATTAAATAAATAAAATAATATTAAAATATTACTCTTCTTCTTCGTTCCCACGTCGCACAGCTGAACCCGTATCACGTCCGCACCCCCCTTCTGCGTGCGCCACCCTCCGAGCCACCGACCGCCGATCAGACCCCGCCACGTCGAAGCCCCGCCCGCGAGCCACCACCGCCCAGAAGGCCACCCAACTCGACCTCCTCCTTGCCTCGAAAATCGAACCCAAACCCGCCACATTTCAGCCCATAATTCGTGAAATCCGTGAACCAAAACCCGATCTTGACCGTATGGATTGAAAGATCTCTCCGAGAGCTTCGATTTGGTACCAAGTTTATCGATTTTCGTTGAGCGGATCAAAAGTTATGAGCGTTTGAAATTGGAGAAATTCTGGCCTTCGGCTTAGGTGGCGGCGGCCATGTCAAATTAGGGTTTCTGCCTGAATATTTTAATAATATTTTTATATTAAATCTCGAAAATCGTGCTTAAAAGGTGGATTTTCGGACTTTCTCTGATTTGGGCCTGCTTACTGTCGTTCTTAAGGTTTTGACACCTTCTGAACGCAATGGGATAGGTCCCATGTCCCAATTCCGACATCTGTACGATTTTTATTTAAAATTGCATTAAAAATTAATTAATTAATTAAATATTGACCGTACATTAAAATATGCCGGGGCCACATACGACCTCAGAAAATTCTAAAAAAAATATTTTTAGCTTTCTTATGACGATACGAATCCAACAAAATTATTTTCATCGAATTCTGAGACTGTTTGTAAAATGGCTATTTTTAAGGCGTTTAAATTTAACTAAAATAGTCAAAACACATTTTCTTTTGCCACGCTCACATATTAATTCGAAAAATTCTGAAAATTGAAACCTAGCTATAATTTGACATTCTGGTTCCAACAAAAGTGGTTTCGTCGAAAATGGAGGTCGTTTGGAAAATGATTATTTTCAAGGCCAATATATTTAATATTAAAAATACATTTTTAAACAAATAAATTCCGAAACTCAAAATATATAAGTGTTTACTGTTTTTTAATGCAGAAACGTCATTCCGAACTCAATGGAAGTGGTTTCGAGTTGAAATTCCTTCATATGTGAAAAGTAGCCTTTCGGGCCATATATTATATATATAAATTCTACAGCGACCTTTTTAAAAATTGAATTGGCCATAACTTTTGATTTCCGCTATGAAAATTCAATTTTTCAGATTTGTTAGAAAGATATGGTTAAACATATTTAAATATTTCTGGTTTCACTCAATTCTGATTTATTTTGAGTCATGTACATTCAATTAAAGTTTAAAATCAAATTTTCAAACTACCGCGCCATTTCTAACTTCCTTTTATATTTAAAATTAAATTTATTCGTTTTAACTCCGATAAAATGAATTCTAGCCATTATTATTTAAAATAAATCACTTTATATTTTCAAAATTCATTAAAATTTTCTAAAATAAAATTTTTAAATTGGTTCAGAATTTGCGGGTTGTTACAATGATAATCCAAAAAAGCGGAGAATTCAAAAGCTCTCAATAAAAGCACCAAAATGTTAGATCCAAAATTGGCTCTAACACCCAATTTAGTAATGATTCTACTGAAATGAAATCAAAAAATGAAGAAAACACACAATTTATAGTGGTTCAGCGTTAAATAGCCTACGTCCTCTTTCTACTCTTTGAATTGATGATTTGAATGCAAGTAAACAATAACTCTCATTCAATTTTCACTCATATAATGTATTAATTAACTCAATTTCCTCCACAATATGCCTCAAAAGGTGATTGTAATCTGAATAAGTTGATGAAATTCGGATAGCAAAGGAGTTTGAGTTCTAAAAATGCAAAAAGATCCTTCCAAATGTCCCTTGATGGTGTATTTATAGGTGGAAAATGCTCCTAAAATGGCTTCGGTTTGGATCCACGTGGCATCCATCCCGTTACTATCGGGTTCAGATGGGATACGATAGTGACAACACACCAGGTTAGTGGCAAACATGGGTAGAACGTGGGTATAACCGCTCCAAGTCTTAAGGGAACGTGGGCACAGCTTCTGCAGTTTCAAGTGTATGGGATCGGATCAGAAATACTTCAATTGGGGGGCGGATCGGATTTGACCGATCCGGTTCAGCTTGTCCCCCTTTCTTCTTCACTCTGTGCCTTTTGCTTTGACCAAATGGACTCCAATCCGATTTTGCTTTGAGTGAATGCTCTTCATTATTTGATCTTTTATCTTTGTGTAGCCTAGTTCACGAAGTAGGCTAGCAGCCGATGTGTTTTTGATATTAGGGTTTTGTGAGAAAAGGAAAAGTTTAATTTCTTTTATAGGAAATCTCAAAACAGTATCAACGTTTAAAAAAAAACTCAAATTCTAATCGAAGCGCAACGAGTGTCATTCTTAGCCAAATAACCATATTCCGGGCTCAATGAAATGAGTTTCAAAAACTAATTCAGACATATTTAACAAGTATTACAAAATTAAATTACAAATTAATTTAAAAAAATGATTATCGATACACATTTATATCGCACATGACCAAACAACAATCCCGATTGATATGAAATTTGAAATCTTACAATAATTAACCATTCCGATTCCGATGAAACTGGTCTTCAAAATCCGAGATTGTTTGACAAAAGACTAATTTCATGTGTTAAATCAAATCGATGAAATAAAATTGATTTCCAAACACTCATATTCATTGACAATAGAGTATTATTATTGTTTCCATTCAAATAAAATTCTACAACTCTTCAAACTAAACTAATCTAGATTTTAAAACTCAATATTCTCAATTTCATGTTAAATCGACTACCTAATTCTCATCTTGAGCTTCAAGTTGTTAACTCTTAAAATTAATTGTTTTCAATATTTAAATTAATTAAATATTCATTAGTAAAAATTTGGGTTGTTGCACCTTTCTGATTTGGAGGTCTACGCCTTCATATCATCACACAAACATAAGCACACCTACAATTTTGTTTCGAACGCAAAGTCGGTTCGAAGTGGTTTTGGGTCCAGTTCCAACCCCGGTTGCTTAAACCAAGACGTTATAAGTTGAAAGGAAATTTATTTATAGTCGGTTCTTTAACTATCATATAAAAGCACTATGATTTAGTACATAAGATACACATGATCTTGTTATTAAAATCATTCATTGGAATTTTTTCATTGATTCCATATACTTATCTCAATGAGACAAGTATATTCACAAATCAGTTGCTTTCGTTACTTTGAAAATGATAGTCACACTTATCTCTTTAGAATAAGCGTATTCACAAAACCATATTATTTTCCCTACTTTGGAAAATAGCGCTATATACTTGAGCAAATAATATAAGTATGTTTTGAAATCATTTTCAGCTTATACTATGTCATGGGATACATTACTTGCTATAAAACCCTAAACAGTTGATTTAACTTATACACTTTGCAGCTTAAAGTTTATAATATCATTTATGCAAATTAATTTCCAACATCTACTTCCGTTTTAAACTAGTATCATCCCTTAGATAACAATGAAGTCGTTCAAGTTTGTGTATTTTATTTATCTTTCACGCCGTAACAAGACGACGTTCTTATCTTCCAGATATATAGAAGTTTGTTAACGCAAAACCTGGTTTTTAACAAATGTCACAATAAGTTCCACTTACTATTCGCTATTAAAACCCTTCCTTGCATTTGAAACTTTCTTTCAAATAGATGGTTCTTTGCTTAATTCATTTATTAAGTAAGCTCATATTTAAAATCGTTTGATTAGCTTAAATCTCTTTCTTTAAAACCTTGTTTACAAAGCTTCAATTTGTTTCAAAATCCTTTTATAAAATCCTTTATAAAGTTTCCTTTATAAGTCTTATTATAAAACTTGATCACTAAGATTTGTTTGATTCTCAATCTGATCTTTTATAATTTATTTCGAAATCAAATTAAATCATTTACACATCCTTTAATAAATATCCAACTTAACTCAAATCTAACTCCTAGAAAATAAGATTATTTCTTCATCATTTTACAAGTTTAAACAAAGCCATTTATTAACTTTCAACGCATTTTCTAGAATATTCTTTTATATTTCATAAATATATTTATAAATTATTCATAAAACAGAAATTTTGCTACACATAAAATTTTATAATTTAATATAAAATCCAACTATAAATATTGAATTATTTATAAAACTTTTATTTTATATAACTTATATAAAGTATACTTTAAAACTTTTCTTTTGTTATAAAAATAAATTTATAACTTCAACTTAGTCAATTCGTCTGAGGCGAATGAACGTCTTAAAAAGATGGATTTTAGGTCATCTACTACCAATCACTTAACCAATATTGTTTATTGATTAATAGCACGTCGGTGTTGAATTTAATTCAACACTCATCATCCAAATTAGATTTTTATGTTATTTATGTTAGACAATCCATATGTGTAAAATATAGATACAAGTAACATTCAAAACGTTGAGGAATCCTGTTGGATTCCTCTTATCTATCCCCTTGCACCACAGCTCATATATCAGTCTATATATGCATATAAATTAGATAATCTAATCTAATTCATTTAAGATGAATTTTCTGCTTAAAAGCAGGTAATGTCAAAGCTCATCCACTCATAGAGTAGAATATACATCGATAACCACCAATAAAGCAATGAATCATCCAAAATATCTAAACACGCAATTTATACACCAAAAATCAATGAATATTATTATAGAAATAACAATATTCACTGTATGCTAGAAAGTGCGAAAGTTCAAAGCTACCAACTTTCGACTTTTTTGATCTTTCTTTCATTTGATTTTAAATTTTCTTTTGAATTTGGAAGCCACTTTTTTGTGACAGCTCAAAATTTGCATAGGGAGATAGAAATGGAGAATTAGGTTTAGAAAACGATTATATAATAAAAGTTGCCTATAAATAAGCATTGATAAACCTTAATCAACGCACGACCACACAGATCGTCCGATTGTAATGAAATTGGAAATCCTATAATAATTTAACATATCGGATCCAGCGAACCTACTTTCGTCGAAATTCAAGATTGTTTGAAAAATGGCTATTTTGCGAGTTAAATCAAAATCGATTAAAAACAAATTCGATTTCAAAACACAAAAAAGAAGATAATAAATTATTATTATCATTCATATCCAAATAAATTTTTACACAACTTCAAAATAAACTTTACTGGATTTTAAACTCAATAGTTTCAAAATTAATTCAACCATCATTCAAATTTTCAATTAAAACTAATCCTAGTCATTAAATCTTAAAATTAATCATTTAAAATATTTAAATAAATTAAATATTTCTGTTATAAAAATCCGGGTTATTACATTCTTCCCCTTTAAATGGATTTCGTCCTTGAAATCACAAATTAAGAAGATTGTTACAAACCGATCAATTTTACTATAAAAACATTTCTTAGTAAAATTTGTGAAAATATTATCACATCTGAAATTTTCGGAAATTTTCTTCAACACCTCCTTTGTACGGCTTTCTCCGAAAAAGTTCACACATCAAAATATGACAGTATATATTTCATCTCAATGAGGAGACATCCCAAACCATAAGGAAATAATATACGAGACCTGCACACAATATGTAATCCGAAATACGTACCATTTTGTCGGGCAAACATTTTTTTTTTATCATGAAACCCAAAGATATAAGCAAGCTAGCAAGCTTTTGCTGTCAGGATTACCTCACATGTTGTTAATGATGAATGACGGATTTGAATAAAAAGTTCCACATCACAAAATAAATTAGTGGAGTGTAGTACAAATATGAGTTGGTAGACACATAGTATCAAAGATTCCTTCTGTTACAAAGATGTGTCTACCAACTCATATGCGTGCGCCCTATGTGGAAGAAAGACACCGTCATTATATAACAATGGCATTAGAGCTGAAGGTTATGAACTGAGCCATGGAGGCAAGGCAGTGCTCTAAAAAAGATATTCGTAAGATGAGAGTCAAGGGGAGACTATTAGGATTGTCTCACATGTTTTTAAAGTATGAATGACGATCTGAATAAATTGTCTCACATCATGGAATAAATTGAAGAAGTGGGGGACAAATATGAGTTGGTAGGCACGTAATATCAGAGATTCCTTTTGTTATAAGGATGTGTGTACCAACTCATATGAGTACGCCCTATCTGGAAGGAAGGGAGGTTTGTTCCGACCGTCGTTGGATAACATTTGCTTCCAAATACCCATATATACTTACATAACCCAAAAGAGAGTTAAGCAAATAAACAAGGAATGATATAACAATCAACGTATGCATAAACAAACATAGCAATCATAACAACTAAACATAATGCAACTAGCGATTAATGATGTGAATTAGCAATCAACACAAATGTAACATAATGATACATGCAAGCACAATCAATGAACACACATCATTATCATATATCGCTACAAATACTAATAATCTTAACTTAGGATTTATTTAGAATATAAACCTCATCATCGCGCCATGATGATAAACAACCTACTAAGCGTCACCATTTGCTCCACTGTCTTAGGTTACTATTTAACCAATCATTCATGCTACCTCAAGCAACTCAAAAATTAAAATCCCAAATTCACCACAAGTTAATATACCAAGCAGGTATATTTTATTAATGGAAAATCTGTTTTCTTTTCTTAAAATTTCTCCATTTAATTTAACCTAATCGTTGTAGTCTATAAACGATCATACCATGAATTTTTTCTAGAACTTTGATTTTGACATATCTCAAAGTCTACAATATGAAATCTCGATTTTTCTGTTTTAACTATAATCCAACTAGTGTGTGGCCCGTGCTACGCATACAGGCAATGTTGGTAATCATATTAATTTACATAAACATGTTCTTGTTGAGAATCAATGCAAAATAACAGTTATACGTCTTCCTTGATTAACTCAGCAATTACCTATAAATTGTTGATACAACGTCCGCATACGTAGCCATATCATAGATGATATATCCATTTGCTGCAATTTATATCTTGATACAACTTCAAAGCCATATCATACATATGATGAAAATTTTAATTACGTGAGTTTGAAATATGTATAAACTAAATTATTTTATTTTATTTTAATATATAATACACTTAGTTTATTATCTATCATCACATACCGACTATATGGCATCAGGTATCTTTTATTGTGAAAGTTTAATACGTGTATGAAATGGATCTAAATACTTGTAAATATTAAAAATACACCAGGAATGCTGTATAACAATAAGATTATTAACGACCATAATATCGTCTACTAAAACTCATGCGAGATACCCTTGTGGTATGAACCTTTGTTCGTTTTCCACAACTGATGAAGGTTAGTGTATACCATTTACTGAAAAAGCAGTAACCCTTGGCAGGTTTTGATATTACTACTTTCATTATACATAACAATACAACACCACTTACGCAATTCATCTTGTAGCAATAGAAGTACTTAAATAACTGATTTGCCATTAGTTTTAAAGATCCTCCAAAAAAACTTATAGGGCATTCCAGCATAGGCACAACCTTTTAAGCTCCTTGTATATGTAGCGTGAGCATTGGAGCATGCCATATCTAAATACTTGCAAATCCCCTCAACTCCCTCTCTCTCCTTTATTTTATTCTTTAAAACCCACCTAAAGCATTTATGCTCCACCATTTCAACAACTGCAACTAAAAATTAAATTGGTTTGCACAAATGGACACTTCATAACTTTCAATTCATGTAAATTTGTTAGATCAGGAAAACATGAACATGCAATCTCACCTCAAATTCCTTCCAACAACTCATACTCCTCTTAGACATCAATATCCTCTAGAAAATGAGAGACAAATGAAACTGGATCTGTAGCATCAAAAAAATTGTCTGAGCATTAAGTAATCAACTTATAGATGATAGAGAATCATAAAGTATGACAGGGCAAAAAATGAGGAATGGAACAGAAATAGATATAATGAAATAAATATATACCACCACAGCAAATACCTATGAACTCATGGAGGGAGAAAGTGGCAAAAACATTATAATCTTCAATCTGAAAAACTGTAAAAAAGAAAGTACTTCGAAAGATGAGCCAGTGAATATTTAATTCTTTATCAAAAGATTCAAAACGGGAGCATTACAATTTACTTTTTATTCACAGTTCATTGGTCCTTATGAATTAATTGTCCATTGAAAACAGTTTCACTATTCTCTCACATTAACAATAAAGCTATGGTGTTTATTTTTTGTTTATAGAAGTTTGACGGACATGCAATTACATTTGCAATTGGCACTGTACAAATTAATGTATGTGTACATCTTTGAGAATTAACCTTTATTTTAATGTATGCATTCAATGATAAGAAAAAATAAAAGAACGTTAAAGGTTTCATCTAAACTTTTTACAATAACTCACCATACATATGCATTCAATTGTACATTTGCCTGTGTGTATACCACACACATGTACGACAGATTACATCAATATGTCATAAACATGCAGATTAAACATACGACGCCAAACATATTAAGTAAATCTAAAAATTATACTAAAATCGCTAATATTGTGTACACAGTTGGCGTGATAGTGTACTATACTAATAAGAGAACTAATCAAAGTTATAGTTTGATCTGCCTACGTCACATCCGTCCAAAACAAATCTCATTGACTCCATTACAACTATTTCCAACATCATGTCCATCAACGAAAACATTTACCTTCAACCATTTCCACATTTACTTTCAACGTAGGTAGTTACTGTTACAATGATATAGTTGTAGAATTGCATTAAGGGTCAGAGTGTTTAGGTGTTATATGTGCTCATTTTAACCATCATACATGGGTAACCAAAATGTAGCACATGAATGAACATTCGGACCTTAAACCGAAAGCGATCAATGCAAACAGCGATTGGGTACATCTACACATGTATGTTAACAGTACATCATGGTAGAGTTTGGGAAAATATCGAATTTATACAACATAGTACCTTGATTCCTTCGCTACCATGCTATCACTGAAACTGGAAATCCAAAATAGTGACCGTACTCGCCACCGTCTGCAATGCAACCACATTAGATAAAATTCGATTAGCAGATCAAAAACCATAAATACACAGAAATTAAAGTCAGGTGTATAATATACTACTTGTCCTTAAATTAGCAGTTTCTGTACTGATAGATAATTACTATAGCTGTAAAAATAGCCACATCACATCAATCAGCAACGTCGCTGAATACTTGCAACAAAACCAATAATCTCACCCCTCCAGCATTTCTAACTTCTGTAATACTATTTTCAATCATGCACAGGTCTTATAGTATGCAACTCATTTAATGCCTAGTCTAGGTAACTAATTTCTTATTCGGCTGTGTACACAATTTATGTTAACCTAGTTCTTATTCAATGGGCGTAATAAAAATGTAGAAAAATAGTGGTAGTAGCAGTCCATGAAGAAAATTGCAGATTTATTTTTTGTAACCAAAAAAATGTGCCATAGTCAGATATTCCTTCTGTCTTATTCATGTTACACTTTCATTCCTTTGTAACTATAATTTATTGTTACCCACTGAAGACAATGAATATTTCATTTTCTACCTCCACTGATAATGAACTTTTCATTCATGCCCAAGGGATCCATTAAGAGATATGCATAGATATTGTTTATGGTTTGCATGGATACACACATGTTTTAAATCATTTGCAAATTTGGCCATAGTATGAAATGTATAATAAATATTGCTTGCAAATATTGATGGATGAAGGATTAATAAACGATTTTTCAAAGATCCAATGAATATTGAGAAATAAAATTACTACAGAGAAAATTAGCCTAAAAAATATACGCAAACAACATAAGTTCAAGCAAAAGACACATTCTATCTTTTTCCTTTTTTTAAATTCAGAATAGCACTGAGAGTGTGCCAAAGGTATGTGATGTTTCAAGGATACAATAAACCAACAAAGTATAGCACTCACACAATACATTAAATTACTAAACTCGGTATCTTATCCACTAATACAAAACACCAATACAAAATCAAAACGAAACAACATGGTTTAAAGATAGGAACAGTGCTGGAATAATTAGATGACCAAATGGATATAACAAAATAAAATTACTCCTAACCGCTAAGAGATCATGATTGAGAACGGGAGTAAGAGTGTGCAGTTCGTTTGTCATCTTTCATATAAGGAGGGTTCCTGCTCCTGGGCCTGATGCCTTCTGCTGCTGGTGAAGGAGAGTAGGGTCGTTCCGTTGGGACATCCCCTGCATTCCATTGACACTTTTTGACCTATTATTCATGCGTTGATAAGTGTCGCTGCCAACAGCATGGTTAAAATACTACATTAGAAAACATAGATGTAACGAAATAAAAATCTACTGCATGAGGATAAATACAAACCATTAGTTTCCTTGACTCATATATGCAATCATTAATTACATAAAGAAGGTTGAAAAGGTTTCAAGTTTAGAAGCTTTGCTAATATCAATGGAATAAGAAAATGCAAACATTAGCAAAATAATAATAGGGAGAAAATTATTTGAAATTGGAGTATACTTGAGATGGAAATCATAAAAGAGTTTATTTCCCATTTTATTACATAACCTTTACACTTATCAAGAATTTAAACCCACCAACATCTTTGAGTAATATATTCTGTTGACCTAGAACTTATGACTCATCCTCAAATAGCTGAACACGTCAGATTCCTTGGCTTAATATATGTAATATTTATCAAAAATTACATGTTCTGTACATTGGCCATAATGAAACACATGCACGTAACAATTTTTAATGTCTGCCTATTTTAAATATACAATAGTCTCTATTTAGATTTTATTGCAGAGTTATGCAAGGATACATGTATAACCAGGAAAAAAGAGCGATTAAATCAACTATACGTGGTATGCTCACCACCTCTATTACAATCGTTTGCAAGTATGTTTGTAAATAATCCATATTTGCACTTCAACTGCTTCCTCTTAAGCTAACCACTTACATGAAAATCATGAAGCTAATCATTTCCAATTTTAAATGAAAAATAGTCTAGTAACATATTAGCAACTACAAAGTAATTGAAAAATAACGATCACATAAGCTGTTTATGCATCATATATATATATATATATATATATATATATATATATATAAGTGTTGGTGAATAAATGTAAGACGTGTTCTTTGTAAAGTAAATATATAGTAGACAATTACTTTTATTTTGCATGTTAGAAAAGATAAAAAGTTTATTGGTAAATCGTTTTGAATGTTTCTTTAATACTCACTTTACCTTTTCTTACAGCTATAATGAAGAGCCAAAATACAATATTCCGTAACCTCAATGGGGCTTATAGCAATAGAAGCAAAATCCTTCCACAAAGAGTAACAAATGCAGGGATAGTTAACCCAAAAGTGAAAGTGAATAAAGAATTTAAGTATATCGATATTGACACAAATACATAGAAAAGTTGATTAATTAGTATAATACCCTTAAGCAAGCTAAATTAAGTAAGAACTATTTTAAATAAATGCTCTTAAACCAACCTTCTTTTTGCACTTCAAGTTTGTTTGAATAGTGTATATAACACTATTCTTCTACTATTGCCCTAAGCTTATGAGCCAATAACAAAATATCACAACATAATATATATAAATTAACATTTTGAGGGTAACAAACCCTTTGATATAGCGAAATTGAGAAAGTAATAAAGATATAATTGGTTATTTAAAGAAATTACATATTAAAAGATCATACAAATATTCATAATGTACAATTGGCCTTATCTTAATTAATGATGCCAAAAATCTATACCACTGGATAATTCTTTTAAGATTATATGCTACTTACCATAATAGTATATGGACAATTTCTTAACACCATTAAATAAAAGATTATTGAATTTCACGTACTTGCTTATGTCAAAATAAGAAAACTAACCGTTTATTCTGAATTGGATCTCTTTCAATGAAAGCCAAAAGTGATGGCTCAAAGTTATAAACAAAGAAGTGTATATCAAATACTTCCAACAGTTAAACTGATTACTCTCTTTGTTGTTTGACAAAAGTAAATTATTCAAATTAGGTAGTTAAAAGTAAATTATTCAAACTAGGTAGTTAAATTGAAGTTAAATACTCATTTAATAGAAAAACCAATCACACACAATAATGTAAAATGGAGGAAACAAAAATAATTCAACCAACCCAATCTTTTGCTTATATTTATAGTCAAAATAACAAATCTTAACTCTCCTTATTAGATACAAAATCTATACTAATTTTAGTTATCAAAAAACACTGATCTTCAAAATCAAACCAAAATAAACATCATTTGTTAAAAAGATGATATTATTCACAAAGATACATTGCCATTATGGCACTTACAATATACTGATTTTTTTTGTTAATATGCCAAACTATATCCTTTCATCTGTCAAGCGCAACATCCATAAGTAGTCGAGTCGGACACAGGCTTTCATGTAAAGTGGACAGATAAATTAAATAATATAAATTAATGTAGTCATTCAAAAGTGTTACATGGAGACCCAAGAATATTAAAACCTCGTAAACAAAAGGATCTGAGATATCATAGTATAAATATCAAAGTAACGTCAGACAAATCAATCAATAACTGCGCAATGCTAGTCAGTAAAAATCTATGTTTCACAAAAAGAAAGCACCAAAAAGAACAAACTGACTACTTGGAGGCATGGAGACAGTTGTGCATCTATGGGTGATACAAAGCTATCTATTATAGAAGATGCATAAGTGTAGTACTTACCTTGTAATTAAAATCAAAAGTAAAACTTATCCGACTAAAAAAATATTGGAAAAAAACATATACATGTTATAAAATTAATGATGAACGAATGAAAGCCAACCAATTGCAAGGCAGAGAGTTTAGAAATATACAAAACTGCCATTATTTTTTAAACATCGGCTAATGATGCCAAAGGGTAAATTTTGACTGATTTAAATGAGAACTAATATATGCATACAATTTCATTTTAGAAGGACCTAATTTCAATTAAGTATTTAGATTTAGATTTTTGTGGAAAATATAAAGTTCATATAAAGCAGAAAGTTTGTGAGTATAGTCTATTCATATTCTTCAGTTATAGTTGATTCCCCTATAGGAGTACATACAACAATGTAGATTTTTTTTTCCATTGATATGTCCAAGGTGTGCAAAAGGAGTTTGACCAAAATGTTCAAAAATCAAATCAAATTGACATTAATAGGGATGTCAAGAAGAAGATGAAAATATATTTCACAATTTCTTACTGCCAGCTAATTGAGTTAATTAAAGACTTGAGCCAATAACCGTTATAACTAAATTTTTGATCTGAATACTATTAAATAAATAGTGGTGTAAAGGTGATTGCAGGAGCCTTCTAAGAAATAGTTAATTATTTAATTTAAAACAACACAAAAAAAAATCAAATTTTTTCTTATCAAAACTATACTATTCAGTATAGTATTACATTTATAAAACTGAACAAACTCAAATTCAAATGTTTTCTTCTGGCATGCAGGAAGAAGAGCATATTGTGTAAGCAGAGCCAACCTGTCATTTAGCTAATAATTGAGGCTAATCTCATTAGTCAGCAAAAAATACATTGCATCTGCAATTTATGTGAAAAGCTATTAATTTGATCCCAAAAAAAAAAATTAGAGACAGAGAAGAAACAACCAATATTGGTGTGGTGTATTATTTGTGTAGTGTATTATTTGTGTAATAGTGCCTGTCAGTCATTTAATAAAGATAATGAATCAAAATATTAAATCATTACAATCGTAACATGTATTAATTATCTTTTACAGCTTATTACAGTAAGTACAATTTTCGCTCCAACAGGTGAGTAGCTCCGAAGAAACATGTTAATACCATGCAGTACTGATAGCCGTTAAGAGAAGTAAAATTGAAATATTGGAGTTAAAATTAAAGAAAGCAAGTGCAAATTCAAACAGGCCATAAAAAATATGCTATCTTATTTTCTTGCGATCAGAGTAAGATTTATGCTTTTAAAAATATTTAAAATCCAATTATTTTTATAAACACATTAAAAATAATCACAACATTCCTTTTAAATCTTGAAAGCCATTTTCCAAATTTACTAGAAATTTAAATCCTTCAATTCTCAACTCAAATCCATTTCTCATTTATAAATCTCATTTACAAATCACACTTATATAATTCTAATTCTATATAAGATTACTTCACCTAAGTTCTGCCTTGTTTAAATTCATATTTAACAACTTATTTAGGTTAAATTTTTACTAGCCATCATCATCAAATGCCATAAAGTTAAATCATGAAACTGAATTCACAAGGTGTTCGTTTTCAATAATTCTCTCATTAAAATTCTATTTAACCCATGCAAAAGATGACAAGATTGCTCTTCCCAAACAACGTAGCTATTACCCATAAACTGGTCGGGTATAACTACAAATCAATTAATACCAGTCAACGCTCAAAAGTAAGCATGACTAATCTAACAATAAATGATAATAATTAAATATCATCATTTCTTATAAAACCAAACTGATCATCCATAAAACTATATTTAGTTTGAAATTTTCCTTTATATATAAAAACATATATAAAAAGTCATGGTAAAATTATTTCATTTTCTAGCTCTTTAAAACAATACCATGTCTATTTTCCTTATTTGAGTGTTTAGAAATCCCAATTGACCGCGTCGGCCAAACGCGTCATTTTGGAATTTACATGCCACTCAATAGTCAAACAAACATAGTCAGTGCTCTCAAAAGTTACTCGTAGGATAAGAGTCAAGAGGGAGACTGTTAGGATTGTCTCGCATGTTGTTAAGGAGGAATTATGGTTTGAATATAAAGTCCCACATCATTGAATAAATTAAATTAGTGGAGTACAAATATGAATTTGTAGGCACGTAACAATAGGGATTCCTTTTGTTACAAGGATGTGTATTGATCGACGATTTTTGGTGTTAACAAAAACCGTGAATTATTTTTCCGTAAGCGCGCAGTGTCGGTTGTAATAATTATGCGAGTACGGGTCAAGTCCACAGGCAGTTGTACAATTATCTAATGTTTATTTAAATTCTAGGCCAGCTAGACAAATTCGGGATTAATGTTTTAATTGAGAAATTAGAAGAGAATAGCAATGATTTGCAGAGAATATTTAAGAGCTTTAAGAATTAGAGATGAGATCTATTAACCTCTTGAAAAATCAATAGATCTCAAGAAAATAAGAACGGAAAAACAGAAAATCCAATGTAAGCAAGAACACAGAATAGAATAATGGAAAAAAACACAGACATAAATTAGAATCAAGTTAAGGGAACTCAAACGGAAAAGAGTAAAGAAGAATTCAACAATTTTATTTATGAAATAAGAAGTTAGGAGATTAGAAGAGAAAACTTAATTTTAAGAAGAAATGAGAAAACCGACGTTGATGCCAATTGGCATCCAATGCCAAGATAATCTAAAGTGACACTAGGTAGGGGTATTTATAGTATTCCCAAGATCTAGATCTAAAAGAATAGAATTCTCTAGAATTTAGGCCCAGTCTTCCTTTAGAAACGTATCCTTTATTATTCTAGAATTTCTTTCTCTACATTCTCTATAAACTTCTTCATTCAAAAAATTCAAGCATCAAGTAAAGGGAACTCAAACAGAAAAGAGTAAAGAAGAATTCAACAATTTTATTTATGAAATAAGCAGTTAGGGGATTACAAGAGAAAACTTAATTTTAAGAAGAAACGAGAAAACCTGCGTTGATGCCAATTGGCATCCAATGCCAAGATAATCTAAAGTGACATTAGGTAGGGGTATTTATAGTACTCTCAAGATCTAGATCTAAAAAAATAGAATTCTCGTAGAAATCTTTCTCATTATTACTGTGGATCCTAAAAAAAAGGGTTTGTATCGAATAAAGTATATACTTCGACTTTCGTGTGCTAAAACTTTGGCTCGTAAACATAAAAGTACAGTACGCATTTTTTTTGCGTAGATTAGGTTCGGGGTTATTAGAAGAATTCTTTATGGAAGAAGAGCAGATTCTTTCTTTGGTCTTCCCAAAACAAATTCCTTTTACTTTACATTGATCACAGGTAGAACGTATTTGGTATTTGAATTTAGGCCCGGTCTTCCTCTAGAATCTTATCTTTTATTATTCTAGAATTACCTTCTCTACATTCTCTATAAACTTCTTGATTCAAAAAATCCCAGCCCTTGACTTGATCTTCAATTATTGATCCAGTGTGTTCCACATTATTCTAGAGGCTTCTATCTCCCGTATTTTCTAGAATCTTCTTAAGTTGGCTTGCTCTAAAAGAATTTCCCTTTGAGGTTGGCAAAAAGAATAAATAAGGTATACACTAGGATTTGAACCCTTGATCCCTAATAGATTGCGCCACTTCAAACCAACTGAGCTATGATTGCTTTTGTACATAACTTGATTTTCAACTTCTTTACAATGGAGTCTTGAACTAAACTATTTTTCTAAAGCCAATTCTTCAAGAGTTTCTTCATTTCTGGAAAATTATAAACATGTAACAAACAAAACTAAAAGACCCAGCAGTTCTGCTTTAAGAGTAGTACAATACATAATTAAGCAGTGAAAATTTTACATAATTTGATGTTCATCAAATACCCCCACACTAGAATCTTTATTCGTCCTCGAAAAAACCTAATTAAAATTATTAGTCACACTTTCGTATGGAATCACAATTGCATTTTGCATATGCAACAAGCCTTTAAAACCCTAGGTGTCCCTAATAGGACGAGTTGTGTCTCGTGAAAGTTTTCAGTGGATGCTACCCACAAAATCCCAATGAAACATGATGTGCTATTAATGAAACTATATAAATGCAAAATTATACGAAAATCTGACGAGTCGATTTATTTTAAGCAGTTACAATATTGTAGTGTATAAGTGCTCTAGTCAAAATCTAGAAATTTATGTTTATCACTTAGCAACAAACGTCAAACAAAAATCAAGTCTCCATCACATCAGACTCTAGCTTGCTAATATTTTAGGTTGAAATATAATGAAATTGTGAAGTTTGATTTGACGTGATTGTCAAAGTTTGCAAAGTGATATTTATATTTTCGCTGGTATAATAATTTCAAATCGATAAAATTAATGAGTATGCTTTGATTTCAGTCACCTACCCTTTCCTTATTATTTATATGTTTACTTAATGATAATTTTTTATCCATTAATGCATGCACCTATCTCATAGACCAAAGTACCCCATCCATGCACTGCCTTTCAGGCCTACGTGAGAATGGAATAGAATATGATAGATTGTGCAAACCGACTCTGACAATGTCAGCATAAATCGGTGATCATTAGGTGCCCAACTCATAATGAGGCCAAGGTATACCTCTTATGCACTACCTTTCAGGCTTAGTGAGAGTGAGACTGAGCTTGGCGGGTATGTACACCAATGCTAGATGTACTAGTAATGTTGGATACCCTTGGTTTATTAATTATCACTATCATTATCATTATAATTATTAGCCAAGAGAGGATAATGCAAAATCATCTTAGCACCTCTTCATTATATAGATTTGAAATCTGTTAACATATTTACTATTATCGTGTGTGATTTACACTTTTTATCTTATTTTCCATCTAAAGCTAATGATTCACAAAAATCTCCATCAAATGACTAGTACAATATATCTGCTCGATCGTGCCTATTCAAAATGAACCGATTTCATAAAAAGTTTCAAAAAATATGGACATATACCAAAAGAAAATTCATGAAAAATGAATGAAAATGTTCTTTTTGAACGCGAAATATGAATGCATGTTCATAAATGCATGAAAGCAATCTAAATGCAAAATATGAATGCATGAAGACAACCATCCTCCCCTCCCCCCCCCCCCCCCCACACACATGAATTCAATAGTGTCCTCACTGTTCAGATGTTTCCTAAACTTGAAGGAAAATACACATAAATGGATGCAATGCAATATATAATGTAATTTGCTGACATGCAGAAATGGATTGTATATAAAATAATATATATGTTTACGATGCATGCGATGCAAATATTGCCACCACATCTTTCTTTCGCACTCCCACACTGTGCTTAGGTACATTTTCTAATAAAAAAAATTCTTTTCACCAGCATTTCATTTTTATACCTAGATTTATAGTTAATTAGGTTGATATGTAGGTATCTTGTAAATGTAGATTTCTCCACCCAAGCTTTGTGCATGATGTGATTCATGTACTCAACAAATTTATCAGTGTAGTCCTTCAAGAATAAATGAACATGCAAGATTATAGTTGAGCCAGTGAAATCAACAATGTTGAATGTCTACTAATAATTTATTCAACTTAGGTTCATCAATTATAAGAGAAGATTCACTATTACGTCCAATATCAAGTGTCTTGTTAGTTGACATTTCAACATTCTCATTAAATTCTAAATCAAGTTTGGGTTCATATTCACTGATAAATCTAATAAAGAGGTCTAAAGCAATTTATTTATTCATCTAAACCATTACAGTACAAAGCAGATGACGGCTAAAGGAAGAGAAAAGCTTAACCCTAAAACAACACAAGATGCCTTTATATATAGGCAAAACATAAAGCAAACGACTATATTGCCCTTTAGAGAATATTAATTATGCTAACATCCCCCCTCAAACTCATGATGCGATGGCAATGAGCATCGAGAGTTTGTCAGTCAAAAACCGGAAGCGTGAAGATGACAAAGATTTAGTGAACAAATCTGCAAGTTGCAAGGAGGAAGAGACAAATGGCAATGTCAATGTGCCATTCTGAAGATGGTGGCGAGTAATATGGCAATCAATCTCAATATGCTTGGTCCTTTCGTGAAAGACGGAGTTATGAGCAATCTGAATAGCACTTTTATTATCACAGTACAAAGGAGTTGGTCGTCGCAAGAAAACACCCATATCAGCAAGCAACCTTCGTAGCCAAACAATTTCATAAGTAGTAGAAGCCATAGCACGATATTCTGCCTCTGTTGAAGACCGAGATATAACATTCTGCTTCTTACTTTTCCAAGAGATTAGAGAATCTCCTAGAAAAATACAAAAGCCAGTAGTGGATTTGCGATCAGTAGGATCACCAGCCCAATCTGCGTCAGAGTAAGCACATAACTCTAAGGATGAAGTAGAAGAAAGCAAAAGAGTCTGAAACTGAGTGCCACGGAGATATCTCAAAATGCGAATAACAGCTCCATGCTGAGTTTTAATAAGAGATCGAAACTCATTATAGATGCCAAAAAATTCTGAATGACGTTTCATAAGATAAATCCAACAATAACGAGTGTAGTCATCAATAAAAGAGACATAATAACGAGAGCCTCCCTTTGTAGAAACAGGAGAGGGTCCCCAAACATCAGAGTGAATAAGATCAAAAGGTGCAGTAGAAACTGTATTACTTTGGGGAAAAGGTAAAGCATAGAATTTTGCAAGTTTACAACCACTACAATCAGAAATGTCATGAGTTTTCAATTCTCCCAAAACTCCTGTAGACGCTAAAAATTGCAATCGAGACTTAGATACATGGCCCAGACGAGAATGCCACAAATAAAACATAGAAGATGACTGACTCAAACGAAAAGACGAAACATCCACACCTGGAACAGAAGCTGCAATCTCTAAAATCTTAGGATCTTTGAGCTGATCCAATACATAAAGTCCTCCTTCTTTATGGCCGGTCCCAATCACTTTTTGAGACTTTGGATCCTGAACATAACATTCAGAAGAAGAAAAAGAAACCAAGTAGCCATTATCACAAATTTGACCAACAGAAGCAAGATTTAATGTAAGTCTAGGAATGTGATAGACATTAGATAATGACAAAGAAGGTGTGATGACTGAACCAACACCTTGCACGGGCATAGATGTACCACTAGCGCTCATGACAGGTACAGAAACTTTAGGAGCCAAAGAAGTGAAATCAGAGAAATTAGGTGACATATGATTCGAAGCACCAGAATCTAAAATCCAGGTAGAAGAAGATATACCTGATGAACTAGATGACAAACCTATTTGAGACGAAGCTGATATGGCATGTGGCTGAGATGCAAGGAATTTTTGAAATTGTTCAATCATCGATGGATCTAAAGCAGAATAGATAGAATTCCAATACACATAATTTTTACCATCTGCTTGAAGCGAATTATCTCTACTTACTGCCATTTTAATAACAAAATTCAGAGAGCAAACAACCAACTTTTCAATTCAACACAGAGAAAAACAAATACTTCGGTGGCTGCAGGACAAACCACAACAAAATGCTTGAAGACTGGCTTTGGGATCTGAGAATGCAGAACAAAATACACCAAAAGACAACAAAATTCTTCGGATCTGAGATCAGAACTTCGGTAGCTCACAGAACAACGGATTTGGGATTCTCGGTTTTGGGATTCTCGGTCAGAACGATGGTATTCTGGGCTTCAAACTCTCGCGCCTCCAAGACAAAAGGAAAAGAAACTCAAAAGGAAAAGAAGTTCGTGTCAGCAAACATTTCGTTTGGGTCAACAAATTTCTGGTAACAAATTTCGGGACAGTAAACATCAACTTTCGGATCTGAATAATTTCATGCCTGAATGGCTGGAGATATCGGCGGATTAGAAGCAGGTATCGGCGGATCTGAGAATGGCTGGAGATGGTGCTTCAGTGGTAGGTTTCGGCGGATTTGATGTGGAGAACTCGGATCTTTGAAACTTCGGTGATTTTCGGGTCTGGGAGGAATTCGGGTCTGGGAGAACTTCGACGGCTTCGTGCGGCTTCGTGCGGTTTGCTGAGAGGATGGAGGCCGAGAGGTTTGCTGGGCCGAGAGGTTTGCTGAAACTTCGATGTAGATGCTGGAACTTGGACGAGAGGTTTGCTGAGAGGATGGGGTTGCTGAGAGTGATTTAATCAGAGATGCATATTAGATTAGGATTGTGGCTCTGATACCATGATGAATTTAATAAAGAGGTCTAAAGCAATTTATTTATTCATCTAAACCATTACAGTACAAAGCAGATGACGGCTAAAGGAAGAGAAAAGCTTAACCCTAAAACAACACAAGATGCCTTTATATATAGGCAAAACATAAAGCAAACGACTATATTGCCCTTTAGAGAATATTAATTACGCTAACATTCACCACCAGTCTCATTAATTGAATTTTTAGCATTAGACACAAAACATTCATGTTTTTCCACTTTTGCACTACCTTCTAAATTCAAATTTGACTCACCATCATTTAAGAATTCATTCTCTAACAGTCCAAGAATTTTGTATTCACCAAATTCCTTACCAAAACCAGCTTTGTTGTATTTGAAATTTCCAACCTCAAAATTTTTGGTTTCCATCTTGTTAGTGTTAGATAAAGGGAGATCAAAATTCAAACCTAAATCTTTTTCTCTAAAAGAATTGAAATCCAAATCCATCTGCGAATTTTTAACAACTTCATCAAGATTTTCATTTTCAATTTCATAAGTTGTTATTTGGAAATTACCATCTTGAATAAGATTTGGATTATCATTAGATTCATCACAAGTTTGGCATTGTAATTCTTCAGTCTTGTTATTTATTGATAATTTCTTTATCATGTTCATCAACTGATTAAATTTATCATATGATTCTTTTCAAAATTGTATAGTTTGCCTCTCGAGGTGAACATAGTCTTCTCGTAACAGTTATTTTCAAAATTATAATCCAAGTTGTTTTCGTCATCAACATTATTTTCATTGTCAATTTTTTTCCGTTATATTCATCAAAATTATATTGGTCTAAGGATTGAAAATCCGTTTGATAATGGAAATTATTTTGAATTTGAGAATCAAAATCGTTGAAATTAGAAGAGAAATTCATGATATTTTCAAATTTATATCCATATTGATTCTGATTTCCATTTTCATAAATATTATATTGATGTTGAAAATTGTTAGCCTAAAAGTGAAAATCATTTTGATGATGAGAATTAAGTTTATAACCAAAATCAATGAAATTGGAAGAGTTATTGCAATTTTGGTTGTTTTCAAAATTCTGACTTGAAGTATTATGAAAATAGTACTGGTTTTGAATTTTTTTGTACGATAACCAAATTCATTTCCACTATCGAAATTATTCATAAAATGATTTTCATATCTAATTTGATTTTGAGAAAAATTATTTTGACGTGGATTAGACATGTGTTCAAAATTATTATAATTTGAACAAAAATCGTTATTTTAATTATTTTTAAAATTTCCACTTTGGTTATTTTGACTATAATTAGCTCTCTTAACGTTTTTTTTCTTTTGTGGATGATTATTCATTGAAAATTCGAGATACAAAATCTCTATCATTTTTTCTTGAAAACCCAATGTTGAAACAAATTCAAATTTGAAAGTTGTTCAAACACTTACCAATTTAAGTCTTCTTTCCTAATTGCTTTGAGTATCAAGCCCGTTGCCTTGTTGACTTCTCTCGCTGGTCGTTAGATTCACTGGCCTTTTTTTTAACTGACTTGTTTCACCGTGATTTTTAATTTCACTCTTTTTCCTTTTTAACTCCTCGGACTTAGCCCGTTTGGGAAGAAAAATTAGATCTAACCTTTTTTCTCCCGATATAATCACAGCAAACATGAGCCTCTTCAAACGAGAACAATTGTTTCAGCTTCCTCTTTGTATGCAAGCTCTCTTCCATTCTCTTTAAAAAAAACGATCTATCGAAATCATGCAACTCCAATTGATCTGGTTCCTATAAACGAATGAAAGCCGAACAGGGATTTAAGACGTAGATAGCTTGGAGGTTTTGACTTTGGGGATTTTGATGGAGGATGTTGATCGAGTAAGTGGGGTTTTGAATTTCTATTGGTGATTAGGAGCTTTTCGAAGAGGGAGGCGAGGAGATTTCAGGTGGTGCTGTTTGGAAAGTAGGCTTGCGATTTTTAGGGATGATCGACAAATGATGTTTTGATTGTGATTGAGGTGTATGTGTTTTGGTCTGGGTATTTGATTATGTAATTGGTGAAGCCGAGTTTGAAGCTGGGGGTTACGGTGTTTGGTTTGAGATACGGTGAATTTAGGATGGTTTTCGGTTTATAGATGGGGGAGCAAGGTGGATCTAAAATAGAAGGTGGTAAGTGTTGTGATGTGGGTGTGGTGATATTTGAAGGTGGAGTGGTTTCGGTTGATGGGGTTTGTTGCATCGGGGTTGGCTGTTCTTGAGGGTTGCGTTCGGGTATGAGCTTGGCAGAAGATGGTTTGTGGTGATCAACAATATGGCAGTAGAGGATGATTGTGGGTTGTTAACAGTGGCTAGGACGATAGGCTGGAAGTGTTGATAGGAGATGAAGTTGAAAACCTACACGGAGGATTGGAGAGCAGAACAAAAGAAATAATGAAGAAAAAAGGAAAAAAAAATGTTGTACCATTTTTGTATATATATTCGAAAATAACTAAAAGGGAAAAACAGAAACTGCATATTGAACCCAATAAAAAGGAAATAAGAAAAAAACGATGACTTTTTTTTAATTAAAGGAAAGCAAAATCAAAGATACTAAAAAAAGATAAGGAGCTAAATCACAATAGAAAGGATTTTTTTAATTTGTGCTTGAGAAAGTAGCTAAAATAGGAAAAAGTGGAGATTTAGATGTGATGAAATAGAAAATAACTAAAAGAAAGAAAAGAAAAGGTTTTTTTTTACCCGACACTCCTAGCTCAGTCGGTTAGAGCTGGACAAATTAAGATGAGACATAGGTCTTAGGTTCGAGGGCCACCTCTGCCAATTTCTAGGGGTGACTACCTAAGTAGTGTGAAGGCATTGAAAAATCGGGGTATATCACTGCCCGTGGGGTTTACTAAGACCGATAAGCAATGGCTTGGGTGAAGTCTTAGGTTCCACACATAAATCAAAAAAAAATTGGGGATATACGAAGAAAACAAAATAAAAATAGAGAACTACGAAATAAACGGTGAACAGTAAACAAAGCAAAAATAAATTAAAAAAGCCATAATTTACTTTTGCTGCAAGCACACGGTGCCTATTGTAATAATTGTGCGAGTAAGGATCGAAGGGACTTGTATAATTATCTAATGTTTATTTAAATTCTAAGCGAGTTAGACGAATTCAGAATTAATATTTTAATTGAGAAATTAGAAGAGAATAGCAATGATTTTGTAGAGAATATTTAAGAGCTCTGAGAATTAGAGATGATATATATTAACCTCTTGGCAAATCAATAGATCTCATGAAAATAAAAATGGAAAACAGAAAATCTAATGCAAGCAAGAACATAGATTATAATAAAGGGAAAAAAAACATAGACATAAATTAGAATCAAGTAAAGGAACTCAGACAGAAAAGAGTAAAGAAGAACTCATCAATTTTATTTATGAAATAAAAAGTTTAGAGTTTACAAGAGAAAAATTAATTTTTAAGAAGAAAAGAGAAAACTTAAGTTGATGCCAATTGGCATCCAATGCCAAGATAATCTAAAGTGACACTAAGTAGTGGTATTTATAGTATTCCCAAGATCTAGATCTAAAATAATAGAATTCTCTAGAATTGTAGCCCAGTCTTCCTCTAGAACATTATCCTTATTATTCTAGAATTTCCTTCTCTACATTCTCTAGAAACTTCTTGATTCACAAAGACTTGATCTTCACTTATTGATCCAGTGTGTTCCATATTATTATAGAGGCTTCTATCTCCCGTATTTTCCAGAATCTTCTTAAGTTCTCTTGATGTAAAAGAATTTCCTTGGAGGTTGGCAAAAAGAAAAAATAAGGTGTGTGCTAGGATTTGAACCCTTCCTAATAGATTGCACCACTTCAAACCAACTGAGCTACGATTGCTTTTGTGTGTAACTTGATTTTCAACTTCTTTTCAATGGAGTCTTGAATTGAAATGTTTTTCTAAAGCCAATTCTTCAAGAGTTTCTTCATTTCTGGAAAATTATAAACCTGTAACAAACAAAACTAAAAGACCTAGTAGTTCTGCTTTAAGAGTAGTAAAATACATAATTAAGTAGTGAAAATTTTACACAATTTGATGTTCATCATGTTTGCCAACTCATATGTGTGCACTTATGCGGAAGGAGGAGGGATTTGTTCGGACCGTCGTTACATAACAAGCCTTGCGTTCTAATATCAACTGTAAGGACCCGAGGAATTTCAACCCTCGAATTTTGACACTAATACATCCTTTGTATTCACGAACCTAAACTCAAGTACCGAAAATCCAGAAAATTAGAAGAAAGAAGTTAGTGGGTGAGAAAAAAGAAAGAAAGAAATGTTAGAATAGAATAATAATAATAATACAAACGCATTAGAATCAGAGTAGATCCAAACCTCACGGCGAAATGAATAAAATATAATATATCAATACTATTTACACGAGAGAAAACTATATATATATATACATGAATAAATCACCAAAATACACTAATGGATCAGTTTATACAGTCACAACAACATGTTTGTACAATGGTTGATAAATACAACACACACAATGGAAATAAATTAATACAGAAAATATGAGAATGCATCTCGACTCCATCTTCCTTTCTGTAGCTCCAAGAAAATCCCATGCAATCTAGAAAATATACTCGGTCTAACATGAGCACATTTTGAGGGAAAGCAAAACCAGTCAGATCAATCTGGAATACTTACAGTGTAAAACTCACATCACAAACAACTTGTTTAATTTTTGAAATACTTTTTGCAAAGAATGGAAATCTTGTAAGACACAGCCATACATAAACATAATACATATTTTTCCCTTACAATAACTAAAACACTTATATATCAAATCCAGTGATATTATAATAATGTCTATTTAATCATCTTAAAAGTTAAAATAGAAATATAACCGAAATTGTTATATTAATTAAATTCCAACATACTAGGTATACAATTAAAACTGTTAAATACATGTATTAGATTTTAGATTTCCATACAACGACAAGACACAAGGGTATCACTTGTCACAGTACCTCTCTAGATAAGCGTACCAAGGGTCTTGCATGAACTCCCTGCAAGTCAGGACCGTCCAACCCTTTTGGTTGTAATCAGCAACCAAACCTCAGCATACAGTAATTAAGGAGTCATCCATTCTAGATTAGGCGGTGACTATACCCTACTTGGGTGCTATCCACTTAGCCCTAAAACATATACTCTGTTTTAGTCATTACCGGTCGATGAGGCTAAAAGTTATGCTTTTACCTTTCATACATGGCATGCATCCATCATTGGATGTCACATAACCATTCCGTTGATTACTAACTGACGTCCACAAAAATATTACTTCTGAGCTCATATGCCTCGGAGGAGGTGTTAAGCTAAAAGAAGTTGCCTTCTCCACCACCAAACAAATGTATGTTTGTAAAAATCAACATACGTGATCTAAAAAATGTAATGTCAGACAGCCGCCTATGAAAATTGTCTATGAACATGACAAACCGGAGGTACTCTTCACATCCTGTTTGGAAAATCCCTAGGATTAGTAACAAGAAGTCTTTGCATCATGCATAACCCTAGAACGTTGGGACTACTACTACAAGTATAATCCTGGTAGCCAACCAGAGGCATCAGTGAAAAGTCCTTTCCGCTTTGAAGGTCTATGCCTTTAAATCATTTACTCAGGCATATGCAAATCTACAATTCAGTTTCGAACACAAAGTCGATTTGAAGTGGTTTTGGATCCAGTTCCAACATCGGTTCCTCGAACATCACGTTATAAGTTAAAAAAAAGAATTTTTTGATAGTCGGTTCTTTAACTATCAAATCAAAATAATACGGTTAAGTACATCAGCAATGCAGACCCTTTTAATTAAAACCATTCATTGAATTCCTTTAATCGATTCTCAAAAATCTATTCCATATACTTATCTCAATGGGACAAGTATGTTCACAAATCTCTTGTTTCTGTTATTTTGAAAATGATAGCCATGCACTTATCTCTTTATAATAAGCATATTCATAAAATCGTATTATTTTCCATGTTTGGAAAATAGCGATGTATACTTAACCGAATGATATAAGTATATTTCAAAATCATATCCAGCTAAAACAATGTCATGTGATACATTATTTACAATAAAACCCTAAACAGTTTTATTGTACTTATAAACTTTGCGGAATAAAGTTTATAATATCATTTATGGAAATAATAATTTAATTTCCAACATATATTTCTTTTTTAAACTAGTATCTTCCCTTAGATAGCGATAAAGTCATTCAACTTGGGGTATTTTATTCACCTCTAAGACCTTGACTCGAAAACATTCTTATTTCCAAGGTAGATAGAAGTTTATTAACACAAAACTTAACTTTTAAGAAATGTCACAATAAGGTCCATTTACTATTCACTTTAAATAGAGTTTTAAAACCCTTCGTTTCATTTGAAAATCTCTTTCAAATATATCGTTTTCGCTTAATTCATTTATTAAGTAAATTTGTTTCTAAAACCATTAATTAGCATTAAATCTCTTTTTTAAAAACCTCATTTACAAAACTTCGATTTGTTGCAAAAACCTTTAATAAAATCCTTTATAAAGTTTTCTTTATAAATCTTATTATAAAACTTGATAACCAAGACTTATTTGGTTATCAATCAAATCTTTGATAATTTATTTCGAAATCAGATTAAATCACTACACGCCCTTTTATAAATATCCAACTTTACTCAAATCTAACTTCTATAAACCAAGATTATTTCGGCATCATTTTACAAGTTTAAACAAAAACCATTTATTAACTTATTCCACACAATTTCTAAAATATTCTTTTATACTTTATAAACATATTTATAAAACTTGGTTAAGTTTAACATTTAAAATCTCCAATTATAAAACTTATTTATATAACAAAAATTTTGTTACATTTTTTTTATAATTTAATATAAAATTCAACTATAAATATTGATTTATTGATAAAACTTTTATTTCATATAACTTATACGGAATATAGTTTAAAACTTTGCTTTTATTATAAAAATAAATTTATAACTTCAAACTTAGTCAATTCATTTGACGACGAATCAATGTCTTAAAAAGATGGATTTTAGGTCATCTACTACCAATCGCTTAATCAATACTATTGATTGATTAATAACATATCAATATTAAAATTAGTTCAACACTCGTCATTCGAATTAGATTTTTATGCTACAGTTCATATGTGTAAAATATGAAAGCAAGTAACATTCATAACATTAAGGAATCTTATTGGATCCCCCAACCTATTCCCTGCATCAGAACTCATATATCAGTCTATATACGCATATAATCGGATAATCCAATCTAATTCATTTAAGATGAATCTTCCGCTTTAAAACATGTAATGTCAAAGGTCATTCGTTCATAGATGAGAATAAGTATTGACAACCACCAACAAAGCAGTAATTCATCCAAAACATCTAAACACATAACTTATACACTAACAACAATGAATATTATCATATGAAATAACAATATTCACAGTATTACATACAGTGTGAAAGTTAACTCGCCATCCAATTCCAATCGAATTTATTGCGTCGTTTTTATCTAATTTTAACCAACCATTTGAAATCAGACAAAATTCCATTAATATAACTTAATTACTTTATTAATTCACCAATCCCCATTTTAATCCTTTCTTCCCTCTCTAGTTTTCCCACTCTAGGCAACTCACACCAGCCATGACGTGCAGTCCTCCTACCTCTCTTCCTCTCTGCTTCATGAAACTGACTGCAATTCCCACCGATCTCCTCCTCTTCGCAAAAGTTACACATCCACCCCACTCACTTCAAACTTGGCCTGACCTATGCAAAAGGGACCTGAGATCGCTCACTTCCCTGCTGCTAAATGTTGCACTACTCAAGTGTCTTGGAGAATGGAGTTTTGATGACAACAAACTTATTTCAATATTAATCGGTTATAAATTATATATTAACATCTCTACCTAGAATATATATACACATATATGCAGGAGTTATATACAAGAATTAATACAGAAGACTGTACAGTTTTAGAGATTTAAGAGATTCAGAATTCAATGAAGATTCAAGACTCATGAGTAATCAAGAAATCAAGAGTTCTAGAGTTCAGGATAAATATAGTAACATGGTCTAGTTTATATGTAAGACTCTGAATAACACTCCAGGTTCAAATTCAAATTCTGATTTTCAAATTTCAAATTCTTTTTTTTCAAAATTCTAGTTGTAATTTTAATTTGTTTTTCTATCTTACCTCTGATTTCAAACTTAAGTTTCAAAGTTATAAGTTTATATATTTATATAGTTATATACATTTATATTTATATAGTTTTGAACTTTATAATTTTATAAATATGTTTATATAATTTATATTTTTGATTTCATATGATTTTCTACTTTATAATACTCATTTATATCATTACGTTTTTATTCAAGAATATCCAGAATAATATATATATGTTTAAACACCTGAAAGATAGTTTGAAAAATATATTTTTTAATACATATGTCGATATACAAAGGAGGGGATGTCGACATATAACTGTCACTTTTTCAATTTTCAAAGGAAGTGTCTTTTCACTATTTGTTACATATCAGAAGCGTTGCAACCTTTCAAATCTTATAAATAGGGATTGATTTCGAATTTTTTAACTATTCTTCTTCTCCATCTTCGCCCCTTTTCGTCCCTCCACTATGATTTCATATTTTATTGATTTCTATTTTAAATACATAAAACTTCTTCTCTTCTCACTCCCTACACATTACTCTCTAAATTGAAGTGCTAATGAAGAGTTATAGGGATGTTGTAATCATTTGGGATTGTTTGGGAAAGGGTGTGTTCATTGTAGCCCTGAAATCAAGGAAATGAAACAGTGTTAATCATGTAGCCGTGAAATCAAGGGTGGTGGAATCGGTGTTAACCTTATAGCCGTGAAATCAAGGGAATTGTACTTAGATATTGATCTAGTAATAAAACTCTGCGCAAACCAGCGTTTCGTGAGACTGGACGTAGGAATAATCCGAACCAGTATAAAATCCAATGTGTTCTATCCTTTTCTGCATTTTATTTTTGTTTATTTCTATGTTTGTGTTTGATTCTGTGTTTGTGGTCATCTCTGTGGTGTGTGATTCATATAGTTGATCATACAAGTTTTAGATTTTCTTAAATTCCTTAAAACACTATTCACTGCCCTCTAATGTTAATTTTGCCTTAATATCCGCATTCCACATTCCGTAACAGTTGGCATCAAAGCAAAGTTTTTCAAAAAGTTCATAATCTGATTTTTGAAAATATTAAATTGCAACCAACACTTGTAATAACAGTTCTTTTGTAGAGGGTCAGTCCACTATTAGACTACCACTGTTTAATGGTAGTAATTATTCATATTAAGCATGTAGAATGAAAATATATTTACAATCAGTAGGATTAGACACATGGAATATCACACAGACTGAATATGTAGAACCCACAACTAATTTTGCACAATGGATTAATAAACAAAAGACTGCCGCACAAAGCAATTCTGAAGCCATGAATATGTTGTTTTGTTCATTAGATAGGAATGAATTTAATAGAGTGTCTGTTTGTAAATCTGCTTATGAAATTTTGAGAACTTTACAAGTTACTCATGAAGGAACTAGTAAAGTTAAACAAACAAGGATATTAATGTTAATTAATCAGTTTGAGTTATTCAAAATGAACGAGAATGAATATATCTCCGATATGTATTGCAGATTTCAAGAGATGGTGCATTCATTAATAACACTTGGAAAAACTTATTCTGAAGAGGACCAAGTTAGAAAAATATTGAGTTCATTGACTTCAGAATGGGATCAAAAAATATTGGCGATTGAAGAAGCCCATAATGTCAATAAAATGAGGATTGAGGAGTTAATCGGAAGTCTGATGTCTTTTGAAGTCCAACTATAGAAAAGAAGAGAAAAGAAACCAACTGAAAAGAAATCTATTGCATTTAAAGCTGCAACAAATGATTCAGACCCGAGCAGTGAAGAAGATGAAGAAACTGCCTTAACGACAAGATGGTTTAGCAAATTTCTGAAATACAGAAAGAGAAATTATTTTCAAAGTAATAACCAAGGAAGTTCAGGAAGAAATGGTAATCGATGTTATAACTGCAATAAACCAGGACATATGAAGAGAATATATCCATATCCAGATAAATCAATTCAACAAACAGACAATAGCAATTCATCAAAGAAAAGAAAGAGAGCATACACAGCAACTTTAGACGATTCAGATTCATCGTCAAGTGATGAAGAGCCAGAAACTGGAAATTCAAACAAATGCTTCAGAACAATTCAGAATTCAAAAAATATTGAAGAAATGGATCTAAAAACTGGGTGCGCCATAATTAATTTTTAATTTTTTTGAATGGATGCTTTAATTGATTGCTTTGTTTTGAATTTGAAATTCAAACTTTAAAATTCAAACTTGAAATTTAAAATTCAAATTTGAAATTTGAAATTTGAAATTCAAAATAATAATAATAAAATAATAAATTTTGGATGTTTGCTATGATTAGTATAATAGTTAAACCCGAAATATAAATCGATAATTTAAACCAAAAGTCACAAAACCATACTTCTTGTGAAATTTATACATGTATGTCGACATACATATGTCCATATGTCGACATATCAACCTATAAAATGAAATTCAAATTTTGAATTTCAAAAATATATACTTTCAAACTTCCTTCCAACTTTTCACCAACTCCCAAAGTCTTAAAAGGTGTCATTGATTTCTGAAAATTTGTGCCCATTCAATTCATATATATTCAATCTCTATTTATATATCTATTATCTCTACCTCTCATTCAAAATTCAAAATACATTCTTCATATCTATACTCTTAAGAACAAACATTCAAATGTCTTCCTTGAGCACATCTCAGAAATTGAAATTAACCAAAACCATCAAAGGATATCTCCACAATGATAAAGAGGCAATCAAAACCTATGTTGACTATGCAGCAAAAGCATCAAAAGTCAACACGGGTGCTTTCGCCATCTTTGGAGACTTTCCATCCTATGGTCTTACTTCTCTTTTCAGTCACAATGAAGTATTGAGCTTGATTGATGCTCGGTATAACGATGAAGTGTGTTACCCGAAGCTTGTCAAAATGTTCTATGCAAATTTTAATAGTGGCTTTTATGAGGGAAATGAAGATCAAATTTGGAGTTGCATAAAAGGCACATAAATTATTCTAAATTAATCTTGGGAAATATCTTGAATTGTAGAAGCACGGGATCGGAATTTTCGAATTTCAAAATTGATGAAACCGATTTAGAAACTTATCATCGCATATTTGAAAGCGATGCTCACATGGAATTCAAAAATCACCTTTTCCACCCAAAAAAAAGAATCGTAAATCTCCTCCTTCAATATACCATCACTCCTCGTTCCGGAAATTTTAATAACCCAACTCTCAAAGTCCAAAAAGCACTCTTTGCTATTATTGGTGGATATAACATCAATTGGGCTGACATGATCTTAAAAGAATTCAAGCTCATTGAAATATCAACAAGAGAAAAACACTCTTTATTATGGAGTTTATCTCACTTGTATTTTCAAGTATATTGGAGTTAATCTTCATGGAGAAGAATTTGTATCAAGAAAGGTGTTTAACTCCACAAACATATACCTTATGCAAATTCCGCTCATTTTTACACCTTATGAGACATTCGAAGACAAACAAGCTCGAATGCAACAAGAACAAGAGCTTATGAAAATCGAAGAAGAAGAATGTTGGCTAGCTTTCTGATCAAGCCACCAAGAGTTGAGTTACCATGCACAAGCAAACATATATGAAGACCCATAAACCAAGTTACTCTGGCTCGTGAAGCACAGGAGTCCACTTGTGGCCAGCTTCACCCTCCGGTTCGTGACTTAGCATCAGGACCCGCTCGTGATAGGGTCCACGACCCGCTCATGGATAGGAGGCACGACCCGACCCCAAGTCCAAAGAATAATGGTCGTGACCGAGTCTTCCACAAGCCGCAAGTTCAGGATATGATGACACCTATCCATAACCGTCATATTGAGCATTTCTCCATCAAGCCACGAACCAGTCCGAGATCCTCGGGATCCGTGCCATGTGTCTTCACGAACCGCCTGCAGATATCACCTATAAATAGCCCCAATCTTGGTATTTTTGGGGATCTTTTGGCAATTCTGAGGGTTGTTATCACCATTGTTGCTCCTCCATTATTTTTTATCAGTATTATAACGAAATTACTAAGTGAATCATCATTGTAATAGTGAGATCGAGAGAAATCGTTGATTGTACTTGCATTTGACGCATAATCAAAGACATATAAAGTGAACGTAGGCTCATTAACGCCGAACCACTATAAATTTGGTGTGTTTTCAGTATTTTCTTCCATGTCTAGTCATTAATCTTAGCAAATTCAGACAATTTGGGTGTTAGAGCCAAATTTGGATCTAACATTTTGGTGCTTTCACTTAGAACTGAAGTCTCAGCACATCGAATTATTGTTCTACTGTTTGGACATCCAAGTCCGAAGAAAATAGTTTGAATCTCCACTATTTCAGTTTTTGAAGATTTTTGCAAAGTCAAGACATTATGGCTGGAAAGAAATCCAAGGATGCACGAGCTTCACAAGCAAATGAAGCTGCAAGCGAAGCCGTTGAAGAAAGTGTTCGAGGTGGAGCTTGCGGTTCGTGAAGGCCAGGGGGCGATCCGACCCGTGGGGGCGTCACGACCCGATCCCAGGACAACACCACGAACCACCTCTAGGGAGCCACCACGAGCTGCCATTCAGAAGACCCCACGAGCGGTCAGCAATAGGGGGTCACGAACCGAACTGCCCACAGGACCACGACTCGACCTAGAAAGGAAATTATGGCTCGTTCTGCTCGTGCTAGTGCTTCTGCTCGACCAGGCTTGGATTCTTTATGTATAAGAGAGAATGTTGATGATCAGTTCAACTCTTCTGCCCCAACCACTGAAGGAGACCTTTCTCGCATCCTCGATATGTTGGAGAGGACGAATGACGAGTTGGCAGCCCAAAGGCAAGAGAGTTCCCTATTACGACAGAACCTTACTGCATTGGACAGGCGTATTGATGATCTCCAAAGGCAAAGGACACCTCCGCCAGCCCGTCCTCTGACTCTAGAATACTCGTCTTCGTCTGGGGAATCTCCAAGACCTCCACGGCGACCATTGGAAAGGGCTGAAAATATAGAACAGCTTTGATTTGGATCGCTTCCTTCTCGAGAAGAGGTAGCACTTAACCTAGGACCTGTCGACCGTAATTTGAATAATCCTGCATCGCTTCCTAGACCATAGGTTATTGATGATCCTGTTGGGAATCAACCACTGCAACCCCCTTGCCGCGTGATTGACCGTGGCAACAGGGGATAAGGAAGTTCTGCTCAAGCAACAGACTTCGCGGCAGCCCATCGAAGGAACGATGGAGGGCCCCGTAGAGCAAGGAGTGCTGATTCTGAATCTACAGTGACTCATGCTGATGTTAAAGCAATGATTAGGCAGATCATGGTAGATAGTCATGGACATATGAATGAGGATTGGGGTATAGGCCGCAGCCATACGCCCTTTACTGATGATATACTAGATGTCCGCTTCCCGAGACGATTCACTATGCCCACCATGAATCGTTACGCCGGCAGGACATATCCAGTTCAGCATCTGATGAGGTACTCATGGTACATGAACACCGCTGCTGCTCCTGATGTGGTAAAATGTAAAGCATTCCCGATATTCCTAGAAGATGTGGCGTTAATGTGGTTCATCCTCTTTCCAGCACGAACGATTTCCAGTTTCAGGGAATTAAGCGAAAAAATCGTAAATCAGTTCTGACTTCATGCTTAGAGATCTAAGAATGTCGTTGAGTTATTGCTCATTAAACAACGCCCCGATGAACCTTTGAGGTCCTATCTAGACCGCTTTAACCTGGTAGTCACGGAGGAGAACAAACCGTTTTGATGGCCCTGATTGACGGAGTGGACAAGGATACTGAGTTTGGGAGATACTTAGCCAACAAACCTCTACTAACTAGAGAAGCATTTTATGAAAAAGCTAATGTTCGTCTATGGCAGGAAGAAATATACGCCAATCGAAAGAGGAAGTCTACCGACAAAGAGGATATACAAAGCATTGTGGCCATCAAACAATCTGGAGACAATTCTAGAAAGGTAGAGGTCAACGTTGGAAACAAAAACCAGAGTAACGGTCGTTAGTCTGGGAACGACAACAAGAGAAGGAATCGAGGAAACGACACACAAAGGAGGCCTCGATTCAAACCATTTGAGAATTTTACACCACTAAATGACACACTAGAAAATATCTTCCTGGATACTACAATGTCCTTCAATATAAGAGACCTCCACCTAGAGACTCGATAGAAAAAGAATGCGAGACAGGAAAGTTTTGTCTTTTTCATCAGACCCATGGTCATTCCACCAATGAATGCTGTCATTTGAGAGATGTCATCGAGAAGCTACTCCGTGAAGGAAAGTTGGACGAGTACAAGGTTGCTCCGAGAAACAGGGGGCAAGCTGAGCAGGCCCCGAACCAGAATCAACCTACTACAAGGCCGACCGCACATCAGAAAGGAAAGAACATTGTCATCAATACCATAGTAGGAGGGCCTCATCCTGCTGGACACAGCTTTAGGGCAATGGATCAGTATGTGAATGCGACCAAACACCTTGAAGTGGGAGAATGTAGTAATCCCGAAATTGAGGCTTCGATAAAGCATCACAAAACGATGTTTGACGATATAGCCTTTCATGATAGAGACTATATTAGAGTTCACGCCCCACTGAAGATCCTTTAGTGATCACGGCAACCATCGCCCCCGCCTTGATCCACAAGGTTTTTGGTAGATAATGGAAGTTCAGTAAACATCCTGTTTAAGAAAGCCTTTGATCAGATGAAGCTTAAGGCAAAAGATTTGAAGCCGTGTGAGGGATGGATACGAGGCTTCAATGGAGCCTCAACAGCCCCGACTGGATATGTGGATTTATCAGTAACTTTAGGAGAAGGAGATCGCGAGAGAGTGAGAATCCTTCCATTTGTGGTACTGGATATTGAGTCACCTTATAATGCCTTCTTGGGTCGACCGGCTCTAGCAGAATTTAGAGCCTGTATTGCACCCTGTGCTTACTGTTAAAATTCCCGACAGATGCAGGAGTAGGAGTAGTTAGAGATGACCAAGTCATCGGACGAGCTTGCTACATAGCAGAGCTGAAGTTGTTGCTCAAAGGATTAAACATAGAACCAAAGGGTACTCCTCCACCCGCAAAGGAGGACACATCATAGCAACTAAAGATGGCCCCGAAGGAGCCGCCCAGAGAATTGCCCGAGGATATAGATCCCAGAGAGGACGAGGAACCTGGGGGCAGAATGGCGACTCCAAACGAAAAAACTATGGATATTCCAATCGACGATAATAACCTAGTGAAGGTCTTGAAGATCGGATCCCAATTGGACCCTATTCGCACAAAGGAATTAATCGACTTCCTAAAGGCCAACCTGGATGTGTTTGCCTGGACCCATGCTGACATGTGTGGGATATCCCCATCAATCATGAGTCACTCGTTGAGTATCCACCCGAAGCATCCACCTGTCAAGCAGAAAAGGCGAATGTTAGGCCCAGAGAAGTCAGCTGCCTTAAAGGAAGAAGTTGAGAAGTTGAGGAGCAATGGATTCATTAGATATTCAACTTACCCGGAATGGATTTCAAATCTGATTTTGGTGAAGAAGGTCAACGGGAAATGGCGCACCTGCATCGATTTTTCAGATTTGAATAAGGCCTGCCCGAAGGATAGTTTTCCACTTCCCAGAATCGATCAATTGGTGGATTTAACCGCGGGTCACGAACTTCTCTCCTTCATGGATGCGTATTCTAGATATAATCAAATCCCAATGCATGTGCCAGATCAGGAGCATACCAGCTTCATTACTGATTTGGGACTATACTGCTGTGTAGTGATGCCTTTCGGCTTAAAGAACGCCGGAGCAACATATCAACGATAAGTAAACCAGATGTTCTATAGTCAGATTGGGAAGACAATGGAAGTATATGTTGATGATATGCTCGTGAAATTCAGGCAGTCATCCAACCATACTACTGGCTTATTAGAAATGTTTGGCATCCTTAGGCGATACGGGATGAAGCTCAACACACTAAAATGTTTGTTCAGAGTAGCCTCTGGAAAGTTCTTGGGTTTTATCGTCAGCTCACGTGGAATTGAAATTAATTCAGACCAGATCGCAACAATCAGGAACATTCAAGAACCAAGGCAAATCAGAGATGTGCAAAGCCTCGCTTGGAAAGTAGCTGCACTAAGTAGATTCATCTCCAAAGCTACGGATAATGCATTCCATTCTTCGATTTGATAAAATATCCTGTGTCGTTTACTTTTACTGCACGATTTCTTATTAATTCAGTCATTCTTTACTCATATGAATCGTTATAATCTTTAAAAATTTCTATGAGCTTTGCAACAATTTCAACGCGCATAATTCAAAGTGCCTTCTATCAGATTAGAAGGTCAACAATATGCAGAATATCGAGAACGCAATAAAGCAAATGAGACAGCAACCGTCACTCTATTACTCCGGACTTGAGAAAGAGTACAAAGGACAAGGACATGGATTGTCCATGAGACGTGAAGGTGCACCGTGATTTAAAAGACCGTCTCAACAACACTCTACCCTTAGTATTTGACGGGAGAGTATAAAGGAGCCAGAGACTGGACGCCACGAAAGAACTCCTATCCTGCTAAAGGAACGGGGGGCAAACTGAAAGCTGAGTTTGAACTCTATCCTGGGCATATGACACGAGAGTATAAAGGTGTACTGACTAAATGCCATTAAAGGGCTCCTACCTCGTCGTAGTATCGGGGGAAAGATTGAAAGCTGAGCCCGAACCCTTCATGTCCGGACATGAAGGACAACACACATATGACTCTAATCAATCCTCAATAAGCCCAGGCCAGGCATCATATTAATGATTGATTAGGGGCATACTTATACACATGTTGTAACAACCCATATTTTAATAACATGTTAAAACCATAAATCAAGACAGAATTAAATTTTAAAATAAGAGTCAAGGGAAACGGGTTGCGTCATTGCGTTCGTCTCGAAATTCTACTTGGAAACGAGTCCGCGTTTTCGAGAAACGGAGTCCGTATGAGGGAGATATGACCCTCTGAAGTTTCAAGGATTTTCAGAATAGAAAAACAACTTGAATTCGAATTCAAAATTCGAATTCAAACCCCAGCGCAGACTGGGCGGGAATTTACCCGCCCAGGACCAGGTCGACCTGGGTGTCGACACTATGGTCGACCTCCCAGGGACCAGGTCGACCCTATGGTCGACCTGGTGCTGAAGCCCAGTTTTGAGCCTGGGTTCATTCTAATGTTTTTGGTCTCGTGTTCAGTCTAGATTCGTCCGCCTAATCCTATATATACAACCCCCTAGCCCCATTCTCTTTACACCATTCTTCTCTAACCTTATGCTGGACAAATTCTTGATGGACATGGCTTCTTCTTCAAAATTAAATTAAAATAAAACACGAAGACTATTTCTTGAAGACTATGGCTAGGAATTGCATATTGGGGATTTTCTTCTATAATCAAATCGAGATTCAACGATTCAACAATTCGACGACTAGTTTCTAGATTCAACTTCTGCATCTCAATTTCTTAGTCCACGATCTATAAGTTCTAGTTACTTTGGATTTAAACTTGTTAATTGTAATTTGGACATGAGATAAAGTGAAATTGGACTTAAGTATGATAATAAATTCACATCTATTCTAGTTTCCATCTTGGATCTTGACATTTGGGAATATTACTATGAAATCAGTTTGGACCTATTCATGTTGTAAATCAAACTCTTTCATGTTCATAACATTATCATGCCTGTGATGTTGAATCAGTCTATTAATTACAAGTTTGGGACTATCACCTTATGCTATGACTATCACCTTATTATGCTAGATTTGAGATCCTATTATTTTCTATATGCCAGTGATGTTGTAACCAATTATCTCAAGTTATATCATGCTAGTCTTGTAATCTCTTTTATCACTTTATGCTCGTCCTCTTTGCCTATCATAGTTTTGATGTTATTCCCTTTATTTCTGGATCTAGATTTACTTGTAATTTAGATCGATTCACGTTTACGTGCGATGGGAATACGATTTGGGTAGATTAGGCAAAACATGAATTGGTTATGAACATAAATCATGAACTTGATAATAGGCATAAGTTGAAACATGAAACTTGACATGGAACTTGACATGAAACTTGCCATGAAACTTGGCACGAACTTGACATGAAATTTGAACATGGACATGACACTAGAATGAACTTCAAAATGGTCAACTCGAGGTTGGGTTGAGTTTGCAGTGTAATTCTGCCCGGAACCGCCCGGCAAATCCAGTGACTGTAAACAATAGGAACCAATGTGGGTAGTTGGTCATATCGCGCTTGAAACCCGAGGTCAGGCTGAGTTGTGGTGTAAATCTGCCCGGAACTGCCCGGCATATCCAGTGACCACAACAATAGGTCTGATGTGAGAGGTTGGGGTGCATTAATGAATTAATGTCACATGATAGGGTTAAGTCATGAACATGAAAGACAACACTTAACCAACTTGACACATGATTAGTGGGGTTAAGTCATGAAATTGAAAGACAACACTTAACCAACTTGACATGCTAGACTGATAAGGGTTAAGTCACGAATTTAAATGACAACACTTAACTTGTTGGACATAAACCCTAGTTACGCAGTCCATTTCAGCAGTAACCCACTTAGATGTATCATGGTACCCTGGAACTAGGCAGGGTGGGGCATGATTACTGGGCTGATTGTAAGCGACCATAACGATGGCTGAGTTGGTGCGCCCCAGTGTAGGTTCAATCGGACTATGGTCATGCACGTAGTCCGGAGTTGAAAAAGCAGGTATTGGGCATCAGTAGGTTTACACTGTGCATGCTTGATTCATGTCGGTGGTTGGCACCCTAGGGCTTGATACACCCTATGGTGGACCTAGCACATGTGACTACATTCATGATAGAGCCATATGACACAGACACACGACGAGCTAGAACTTGCAGGGAGCCGATCGATTAATGGATCGTTCCGTAGGACCCCGAAATGGGTCATTTCATGATATTGGGACAAGGGATCATTTCATGGTTAATATATGACATGGGTTTGGGATACTAGTACAGTTGGTGCAGCGAATCTTGAACATGCGATGCTATACTTGATTTATCATGTTATCTTAGTCTATCTTGCCCATCTTAACAGCATCCTTATGTTTACTTTCAGTTTATACATGTCATGTTACCTTTACCTGTTTTTATGCTGAAAGTCACTAGGACTTACCAGTCTTTATGACTGACCTGTTTTCTTTTGCCTCTTTTTCTTTTGTTCCCCCCCAAGTTCTCAGGGAGGAAACTCTAGCACTTAGCTTGGATTTCGCTTGCTTTCGGTTCAGCTCATGTACGGTTTGATCTTGAGCTATGCTATGACTGCATTTCTGCTACCTTTGGGGAATTAAGCTACTTTTGTTGTTTTAAGTTTTATGCTTCTTTATTTATTCAAGGCAGAACTTGTTGTAATGGAAAATGATAATTGGTACTTTGGATGTAAAAGGTTTTGACTCTTTTTGAAAGTAATGAAATTTAGCTTTTGATTCTTCCGCTGTTTTATTTATGTTCTGTCTTGTAATATTTCTATGTTTATTTACCTCGATAACGCTCCTCCAAAACTAGTGCATTCCCTTTATGAGTGACCCTAGCGGAGGTGAGGTATTACACATGTATACACACGGAAGTGCGATGCAGCAATTTTAAAGTTTTATTGCTAGAATGATTCATGATTTGATTCCAACTTAGTTACGATTTGACTATTTACGTTCATGGCTAAGTATAATAAATTTGCAGGTGCATCACAGTGAAGCAAAATAAATAAATTTTCATTTACTAAGTGCAGATTTACAAGACAACGCTAAATAGAATACGAGGGCCATGCTCGCAACTACATCATAAGGCCAATGGTAAGTCTAAAAACAAACTATGGACTAATAAGCAAACACTACTTGGGCTTGGGAGATGACTTCCGTTTATTCTCTTTCTTCTGCTTCTCCGGCTCCTCCTTGTCGGTATCGGACTTGTCCTGTTTTCTCTTCTTCTTATCAGAAGGAGGATCTTGTGGATGATTAGAAGATTGGGTTGCAAGCTGCGTGGTTATCGATTTACTGGACAACTTTATGATCAGTCCAATCTTGGGGAGGATTAGAAGATTGGGTTGCAAGCTACATTTAGAGGCGCTTGCTCCTCCATTTTTAAGGCCAGTTGTATATCCCTATCTTCCTTCATATCAGCCAGAGTGACGCTATCATCATCCTTATTCTCTCCCATAATGTCTACTTCCTCTTCTTCATCCCCGTGACCTTCATCGATATCATGCAAGACTCCAATAATTTCAGCATTTTTTGGGACATCCGTGCTTGATACCCCTAATGGCCTCCTTAGTTGTCTCAGCCTCAGTTTGCTTTGGATCTCCGGAGATGGCCCCGGTAATTGGGGGCAAGCCTGCTTTTCTGCAACCTCCTAGGTAGATTTGACACCTGTATCACGAGAAGAAACTGTTATTAGTTTGGGAGAAAATGTGGTCTCCTTGATTGTTTGCTCCACAACATGATGACAAGTTATAATGGCTTTGACAAATTGTGGAAAAAATAAAGAGATACCTTCCGTTGACTCTGCGGCTGAAGCTACAGCAGAAACCCCGACAGCAGGGAGAATCGGAACCCCACGGATCAGTGGATCATCTGGACTATACTCCTCAACATCAGAAGCCTTAGGCTCCGATGCCGAACTTGAACCTTCGTTAATATTGCTCTTACCCTTAAGTTCAAATTTTTCCTTCTCTATGGCCTCTTAAATCTGACGCCTGCCCTCTGCTAAAGCCTCGGGCTCTCCACCCCTGAGGAAAGTCTGCATAAGTTGGTCCTCGTCGATTTCCTCAACTTTTAACCGTTGCTTTTCTCCCTCGACAATTATATCCCATACATTGATCAAAGTGGTGTGATAGTCTTTAATCCAAGAGATGTCTCGAGTTCAAATGACTTGAGCAAAGAAGTCCATTAGAAGCTTCTAAAACCCTTCTATTTCCTTTTCGGCTGCGGCAAGGTTAGCGGTGGCAGTGGAGGCTGAATCAAGAGCAGCATTGGCATTACTTTCGGCAAGATCTGCCCGTTCCTCAGTATGAGCAAGTTTGTTGTTCAAGTCAGCATTTCCTTTTTAATACGAGCGAGATCATCCTTTAAGCTTGCTTTTTCCTTCTCCCAAGCAGCCTTCTCGGTCGCTAGGTGATCCTCCAATGCCTTTAGCTCAATATTAACTCCTGAGATCCTCTACCTCTTTCTTCAGAACCACGCGTTCTTGGTTATGTGAATTGAGCTCGATGTGGAAGCATTTCTTGGCACCATCCAATTCGGTTTTGTAATTTTGAGCATCTCGCTGAGCCAAGGTGAGTTGGGCTTGCGCATCCTCAAGATCTTTTTCCGCCTTGCTTCTGGCCTTAGCATCACGATCGACCTTCACTCTGGCCCTAACAGCATCTACCTCTAGACGACGTATAACGTCTGATAAATTCTTGGCATGCTTTTTCATTGCCTTATATTGTTTAGCTACGTGGCCAATCTGACTTACAACTTCTACATCCCATTCATCAGAAACTAGTTCGAGATCCGAGACAAAATGCATCCTCTCAAAATAGATATCGGGAAATTCCCTCCGTAAGCACTCCAATTTTGCTTGATTAACAGGAGTAACGGTACCCTTATGTACCCCAGAAGTACCCAAACTATGCTGACCAGAGGGAACAAGAGCTGCTTTTTCTTTCTCTTTGTCTTTGCTCGACTCCTTTTGTTTATCTTTGGGTTCGTGATACTTCTTGGAGGATTTTCCCGGAGGAGGTAAGCCTTTCGGAGGAATCGGAGCCTTGGGAAGTTCTTTACCCCCCGTGTGTGACACTTGGCGACTGTGAGACTTCCCGAGATCTTGTTTCGAGGGAGAGAGAGAACGCGTACGTGAGGCGGATAAGAATCATGGCGTCGTTGGATATCCCTTCCTCGATTATCACTGCGATCATGTTCAGATACAGAAGACAACCTGGGTGTGTTCTCACGAAGGTCGCGGTAAGAATAACGACGAGGCATTTTTCCTGTAGAAAATCACAAAATAGGCATCAACATCATGAATATTGTTAGTGTATAAGTGTTATGATAAGTGGTGCATGTGATTTGTGTGCCCATGTAGTCCCCCCTAACAGACCAGGGTCCGGAGTTTGGCTCGTCTGTGCAGTATTTATATCTTTGGCAGGAGAAGTCTCTCCCTCGGAGACAGGGAAGAATGGTTCCTCTTTGAAATCTCCAGAAGTATAGATGTCATCTGGCAGGGTGATCTTTTCTAAATCCCCAAAAATTTGCTCATCTGTTAATGCAGGCACTACTGGAGGTGGGGTCTTCAAGGGAGGCTGTCCATTGGAAGAGAGAGCATCCTTTAGTTCATTAACCCGAACTTCATCTCCTTATATACATTCAAATCTTCATCATCCTTATTTATCATCGGCCAAGAACTCTTACGAAATTCGATTGTTTTGTGGCCCCCTGAAGTCCCTTCTCCCCCAACCGGGGGCACATATTTGTAAGGCTTGCCACCAGTTCCAAGCCCGAATCTTATGTCCAGAAGATGGTATTTATGAAAGCTCTCATCGATGATGTACTTCTTGATTCTACAAAAGTCCGAATTGCTTGCTAAGAGGCGGGATAATTGATCCCCAAATACCGAGCCCTCTGTTTTTTTTCAAAAATGTGATCTGTACAAGAAAAAAGAATACATTAGCACTTTAATTATGCAGGTAGGATATACGTTGCAGAATTTGAAACCTACTTGATTGTAGCCACTTCCTTGCACATCATGCCTGATGTTTTATGTAAAACAAATCGGATCTCGCATTCCCTAGGTTGCTATGGCCATCCGACAAAACTTGATTCGAAGAAAGAGAAGTTTGGGGTCCCTGTGGAATGATGTTTGAAATGATAATAGAATTTCAAATCTTTGAAGGTGAGTAAGGTCTGTAAAATCTCTGCGTACGCGATATATAAAGTATACAAAGCTGGATAAGCATTGGGATGGAGTTGCATAGGAGCGATATGTAGCCGTCTCAGTAGATCAATGACAATTGGAGGAAATGGAGGGATGGCGCCTACCCAACACATGAGCCTACTGACAACCATATATCCTTCTGAAGCAGAATGAGGCCTGTCTCCTTCCTCTGGAGTTTTTACATCGTTCCAAGGAATCCCGTGCCTTAAACAGATTTTCTCCAATTTCAACTTGTCTAATTTAGAAGCCATGGAATCACTCAACTTCTCTTTCTCTACTTCTTTAACACCTGGGGTCTCGTCAGGGGCTCGATCATCATCTTCTTCTTCCTCAAGTGATGTGTTCTCGGAAGATGTCGATTCACTATCGATACCGGTCTCATAATCAGATCCAGAATTTTCCCACTCTGAGTAGGACAGAAGCACGTCGGGATTGTGATATTTTGACGACTCTGGATCGGCCCTCATTTCTGATATTCTCGACGAGCGTCTATCAGACATGGCTGTGTTGGCGAACAAACATAAGTCGTTAGAGCATTAATACCCACAACCCCCGTGTCTGTACAAGTGTTAAAGTGTGCCAGTGTGTGTATTAATGAAAAGAAAAACATGAAGTGAAACAGATAAAAGAATAAGTAGTTATTGCAGGTCTCAGAGTTATGTTTTTATCCAAGTCTAATTTAAGAAGTCCATCTCGAAGGCTCTATCCTAACTGTTCATCAATATGTCAGAGTGGCGTCAAGTTTCAGTCAAGATATAAAACGGTTCGTTGGTTAAATTGGATCGTCAAAATCATGTGAAGCGACTCGCGGTCAAGAGACAGATCGCTGGGGAGAGTTCGGCTCGTGATTATGGCATGGCCCGTGAACCAGTGCAGATCGTGGATGGGTTTGGTTTGTGATCTGAGTCCACGCTGGAGGTTGATCCCAGGACCCAACGGCTCGTGAACGAAAGGCTCGTGAGCCACCCTCACGACCAGATTCAACTCGCCCTTCTCACGAACCAATACTTCACCACCTTCATGACCCAACCCGACATCTTATCTTGCCACCGTTACGATTTAAAGCCTTACACCTCTCCATCCTTCTCCACGAAACATTCCTCTCCGTAAATCGAATCACCATGCTTCTCCAGCCGCTGTCACGAGCCTATCTCCAACAACAGCGGCATCTCCAGGCTCCATAGCCCCTCTTCATCGGTTCTTCATCTACCCAATCCACAACCTACTCTCTCAGTTTCGCTATGGCCTCGATACCAACGATAAATCCGCTAGAATCAGAAGGAACTCAAGAGAATTCGGCAATACATGCAGCGCGGAGTTTGGAAATAGTAAAGCAAAGAATTAAAAACCAGTTTTACCTCTTTAAATTGGGATTGTAGCTCGAATTTGGATTATAGATTAAAATGGCGGATTAGGGTTAGGAACTGAGATGGGGATGGCGGCAGTAAAAGTAAGGACTAAAAAGTAAAAGAGAATGAAGAGGGAGCGGTTTATATAGCCTGGATGAAGGCTTTTGCGCTTCCCTTCTTTGTCCCATTAGGCGTGACCAGGTCCAATGGACCGTAAAGACCTGAGCGAGCCCATCACAGCTTGCACAAGAACTCCCTCAACTGACAGCACGTGGTTCGCATCAGAGGCCACGACCGCGAGAGGATTCAACGATCGTAATTTTGAAGATAACCACTGAAGTGAAGTATGGACTTTTGACTATTGATATAACTGATATTGATGGGAATTTGGAATTTACCTGTAGAAATGATTGCAATGTAATCAAGAATTCTGGAAATCGAAGATAATCGGCAAATTAAAGAGAATAATTAGAAACCGAACCTGGTATTTATGCTCATCAAAGGACGTAACCATTCAAGGCAGTGCGACGCTATAAATGAATGTGACTGTTGATTCGCATCATTCCGTGAAAAGGTCTGTTCAGCAGTTTCGAAGCATGTTCCATCCCCGATAAAACATACTTTAAGGGGGCAAAATGTTGGCTAGCTTTCTGATCAAGCCACCAAGAGTTGAATTATCATGCACAAGCAAACATATATGAAGACCCATAAACCAAGTTACTCTGGCTCGTGAAACACAGGAGTCCACTCGTGGCCAGCTTCACTCCTCGGCTCGTGACTCAGCGTCATGAGCCGCTCGTGACAGGGTCAATGACTCGCTCGTGGACAGGAGGCACGACCCGACCCCAAGTCCAAAGAATGATGGCCATGACCGAGTCTTCCACGAGCCGCAAGTTCAGGATCTGATGACACCTGTCCATAACCTTCATATTAACCATTTCTCCATCAAGGCACGAACCAGTCCGAGATCCTCGGGATCCGTGCCACATGTCTTCATGAACCGCCTGCAGATATCACCTATAAATAGCCTCAAACTTGGTATTTTTGGGATCTTTTGGTAATTCTGAGAGTTGTTATCACCATTGTTGCTCCTCCATTATTTTTTATCAGTATTATAATGAAATTACTGAGTGAATCATCATTGTAATAGTGAGATCAAGAGAAATCATTGATTGTACTTGCATTTGACGCATAATCAAAGACATATAAAGTGGACGTAGGCTAGTTAACGCCGAACCACTATAATTTGGTGTGTTTTCAGTATTTTCTTTCGTGTCTAGTTATTAATCTCAGCAAATTCAAACAATTTGGGTGTTAGAGCCAAATTTGGATCTAACAAAGAAGAAACTTCTTTGGAAAGTGTTGAGTGTCCAATCTACACTAGAACCATTTCTAAAAAGACGATCGTTCAAAATCAGGTGAAAATAGTCAAAAATCAAAAGGAGCTCAAAAGAGTTTTACCAAAATGACTAAGTTCATGAGAAAGATAGGAAGAAAACCTGGAATTTCATCTTTCTCCTCATCATCTGCTGATATCTAGCCTATTTAGCTTAAGTTATCTTTAGCATTTGCTTGTATTTTATTTTTGAATCTCGTATTTAGTGTCTCATAATTAGTTAGATATATTTGCTTTTTAAGAAGTAATGAATGGAGTTTTATTTATGTCAAATCATCTTTAAGTTACTGTGAAAACTTTGAAGCTAAATGTAATATAATATAATAACAAGACTCAAAATTTGAAAATTTTCAAAATTTTTAACAAAGTATTCAACATATATAATTGCTTATGTAGACATATAACTGCCAGCTTTTCAAAATTGTTCAAATTTTAAATATAAATAACTAACTGAGTCCATTCAAATCCAACGAATTCTAGACCTTATTTAAGCCTACTTCTTCCAGAAAAATTTATTATATCATTCCTCCTTCTTCTCTATTCAATTCTTATCAAAACTATGGCAAATCCAATTCATAAATTGAGTGAAAATCTTGAAGACACATTGAATTCCTTTAAGAACATTCTTTCCACAGTTATTCGAAACCAGCATTATCTAGAATTAATTCAGATGTAAATGGTTGAATATCAAGAGAAACATTTTGATGTAATTCGTTGGTCAGTCTCTTCTCATTTCGGAAATGAAAACAACAAAGCATCACTCACCAACGAAGAAGACTGGAAGGACATCAAGAAGAACCCAATCACTGGACAAGATGAATGGGTATAAGTCCCAAGAAACGTTTGATTATTTGGTATGATTTGATTGGTTTGTTTGATTTGTTTGGATTGCTTGACTTAAAATCTGTATACACACACACATACACATACATACACACACACACACACACACACACACACACACACACACACACACACATATATATATATATATATATATATATTGAGTAAAACATATTGCTTTGATTGGTTTTCTTGGATTAGTTTGAAAACTTGTATGTATATGGCTTGATATACTTGTAAATATTATACACTTGGTGTTGATTATTTTATAGTCATGAATTTAGGGGTAGTAATTTACTTTAGTATGAGTATAGGATATGTATAGATAGATATAGGATTTAGGGGGAGTATTGTTAGAATTTCTTTTCGATAATAACAAAGGGGGAGAAATTATAAAATATAGACTTAGTTTAAGTAGAATGTATGAGATCCATGTTAACAGGGGGAGTATTAGAAGGATTAGCATCAACAAGTATGAATATTTTATAAACTAAGGTTGTCGTCATAAAAAAGGGAGATTGTTGGAGAACGGAGTTTCGATGACAACAACCTTATTTCAATATTATTTGATTATAAAATATATACTAAAATCTCTATCTAGAATATATACACACACATATGCAGGAGTTGTATACTGGAATTAATATCGAAGACTGTACAGTTTTAGAGATTCAAGAGATTCAGAATTCAGAGAAGATTCAAGACTCACGGGTAATCAATAAATCAAGAGTTCAGGATAAATATAGTAGTAGAGTCTAGCTTATATGTAAGACTCTAAATAGCACTCCAGGTTCAAATTTAAATTCCGTTTTTCAAATTTCAAATTCTGCTTTTCTTTAGTTTTTCTATCTTACCTTTGATTTTAAACTTATGTTTCAAAGTTTATAAATTTATATATTTATATAGTTATATACTTTTATATTTATATAGTTTTAAACTTTATAATTTCATAAATATGTTTATATGATTTATATTTATGATTCCATACGATTTTCTATTTTATAATACTCGTTTATATCATTATGTTTTAACTTAAGAATTTCCAGAATAATATATATGTTTAAACACTTGAAAAATAGTTTAAAAAGTATTTTTCTAATACATATGTCGACATACAACTGTCGCTTTTCAAAGGAAGCATCTTTTCACTATTTATAACATTCTAGAAGCATTACAACATTTCAAATCTTATAAATAGGTGTTGATTTCGAATTTTTTTAACTATTCTTCTTCTCCATCTTCACCCCTTTTCATTCCTCCATTATTATTTCATGTTTTATTGATTTCTACTCTTCTACTCTGCCGATTTCTATTCTAAATATATAAAACTTCTTCTCCTCTCACTATCTAATCATTACTCTCTGAATTGAAGTGCTATTGAAGAGTTATAGGGCTATTGCAATCATTTGGGATTGTTTTGGAAATGTTGTGTTCCTTGTATCTCCGAAATCAAGGAAAGGAAATGGTGTTAACCTTGTAGCTGTGAAATCAAGGGTGGTGGAATCGGTGTTAACCTTGTAGTTGTGAAATCAAGGGGATTTACTTAGATATTGGTCTAGTAATAAAACTCTGCGCAATCCAACGTTGCATGAGACTGGACGTAGGAGTAATCCGAACCAGTATAAAATCCGGTGTGTTCTTTCCTTTTCTGCATTTTATTTTTGTTTATTTTTGTGTTTGTGTTTTATTTTGTATCTGTGATCATCTCTGTGGCGTGTGGTTCATATACTAGATCATATAAGTTTTAGATTTTCTTAAATTCCTTGAAAACACTATTCACCCCCTCTAGTCCTAGTTTTGCCTTAAGATCTGCATTCCGCGTTCCCTAACAAAATGATCACCGCACTATTCCATTTTCTCAGCGAAAGCGTAAAACTCCAAGCTAAACTCGAATTCAACCTCAGAATTGCTCAACTCTACCACAATATGCAGGAAATCTGAACCCTAATTAGCACTATAAGACTGTCGACTCCACTATAGGCTGCGCAACCCCTACTAGTTTTATAGAACTGAAGATTTGAATAAGACAAGTTTCAAGCTACCAACTTTCAAATTTTTTGATCTTTCTTTTATTTGATTTTGAATTTTGAAACCACTATTTTTTTTCCCCAGTTTGTGGCAGCTCAAAATTTACAAAGGGAGATAGAAATGAAGAATGGAGAATTAGGTTTAGGAAATGATTATTTATAGGCAACTTTTATTATATTGCATTCACTCATTTTTACGTCGAACGTTTCAGGCTCGCATGACTACATAGATCATCCGATCATCATGAAATTGGAAATCCTCCAATAATTTAACATTCTGTATCCGATGAAACTGGTTTCGTCGAAATCCAAGATCGTTTGAAAAATGACTATTTTTACATGTTAAATTAAAATCGATTAAAATCATATTCGATTTCAAAACACACAAATAATGATAATAAATTATCGTTCATATCCAAATAGAATTTTACACAGCTTCAAAATAAACTTAACCGATTTTAAACTAAATAATTTCAAATTTAAGTTGAATTGACATTCAAATTTTCAATTATAAACAACCCAGGTCATTAAATCTTAAAATTAATCGTTTTAAATATTTAAATAAATTAAATATTCTTGTTATAAAAATCCGAGTTGTTACAGTTTAGTTTTTTCTTATTAGTTCGCATGTTTTGCGTGTGAATATGTTTTTGAGAAACTGCATATGTTTAACGCATTCAAGAGAAAATAATTTACATGAATATCTGGTTATATCTTTGTTTTAAAATTATATGTATTTAGTTTGAATTTTTACTTCTGAGTTGCAATATCCAATTTTTCTATTAGTTTCAATTTTTATTTGTTATTAAAAAACAATGTTATGAAAAGGTTTATTTATTAGATCATGTTTTAACTGATGTGAAGATTTGTTAATATTTATAGAAATATAATTTGAATTTGCAGGGGTTCTAACCAATGGATCTTCTTTTCTAAAATTGGTATTTTATATATAGATTTGTAGCATATAACATGTCATATGACAAGTAGGTTCGACCTCGTATAGTAGGAATCGAACCCAACCATTTCCAGATGTCTTAACTAGTTTGGACAAGATGTTTGTTAATAGATCTTAATTTTAGGTGATATAAGAAGTTAAAAGCATGTGAGGATATTTTCAAAAGTTCACAGTAAATGTGTGTGTGTGTGTGTCTCTCTCTCTCTCTCTATATATATATATGTATATATATACATATATATATATATACATATATGTATATGCATATACATATATGTATATATATATACATATATGTATATGCATATATACATATATTTATATATATATATATATATATATATATATGGATTAAAAACTACAAATTCTTATTGGATTTGAATTAGTGTAATCCATGATAGGATAGAGGTGCTGCAAAACAGGAATCGCTCATCTTTACGAAAACTTCGATTTATAACCCTACCATTATTACTAGTGTAATATTAATCTTGTACACATTTATAACTCAACGAACATTTATCACTAAATCCATGTATTACTGTACTCATCAATTCATCAGTATGGCATGTGAAGCACGGACGTGACCTCCTGCCAAGAGTTTGAGAAGCTAATTTAGGGGTTCATAAGTTAGATTTCCGTCAGCTCACGTGAGTGTTAACAATAATAAATGGTCTATTATTCTCGATTTATCTCTAGAGTTACTAGAAACGAACTGGCTCGAAATAACAAATAAAAACGTCCCCTTCTTTCAAATCGATTTTCAAACCCTAGCCCAGCCCCAGTTCAAGAACTGCTCGGTTGTAGCAAACTAGCAATGGACAGACCACCTCCACACCACAGGATAAACGACCGACCTAACGGAGGTAGCGACCATATCGTCGTCGGAGGCGCTGGCGTCGGAGATCACAGAAGATTGCCTCCTTCACGGTGGTCCAACGACAACCCTAGAGGCGGTGGTGGAGATTTTTCCGCAGGTGGCGGCGGCGGTGGGGTTAGATTTCATCCGTATCAGAAGCAGGAGTTTGGTGGTAACGGAAGAGGAGGAGGGTTTCATGGTGGGCCGGACGGTGGTGGGTTTGGTCCTATGGGTGGTCCCAAGAGAGGATTCCCTGGTAGAGGAGGTTTGTCTCCTGGTGAGTTTGATTTTGAAAGCCTACTTGTTTTCTCTAATGCTTTGCTTTGATTGAATCTTATTGGGTACAAGGTAAATTCAATAAATTAGATGGATCCTTTTGGGTTCAATTTCAGTTATAATGCTAATAAAAAAAAACTCGATGATAAAAGTAGGTTTTGGACAGCAAATATTTATTCATACACACATAGTATGGAACGTTACCATGGTAAAACAGTAAATATGAATCGTTTTTATATTGAATTATGCATAATCTTCTGCTATTTTATTGATAAAAGCCGGATGGGTAATTGTTGGATCCTATACTGTTTTTGAAAATTTGATTTTCCCCATTTTTTTGGATACAGATGTAAATGAATTTTTGATTTTTCTGGTGCTTATTGACAGCCCTACACTGGGAAGTATTCTATTATTATAATCAACTGCATATGGTAGATATTTACAATGGTTAACTTGATTGCATAAGTTACTGAATTGTCATAGTGTATGATAAATATCTTCAAATTTTCCTTCTAGATTATGGGGGTGGAAACAAATTTGTGAAACTTTTCGTTGGATCTGTTCCAAGGACGGCGACTGAAGAAGATGTGAGTTTTTCATGCTTTATGCGCATATGCTACTGTTCATACTGTATAAATTCTTCCTTGTACATTTATATTGAATTTTTCCTTGTACATTTATACTGTATAAATTCTTCCTTTGTATAAATGCACATATGCTACATTTATATTGAATTCGCAGGCTTGTTTGGATGGACTTACACTCACACACACACATATATATATGTATGTGTATATATATATGTGTGTGTGTGTGTGTACATATATATATATATTATATAAGAGAGAGAAGGGTTCCAGGGCCCCTAGTTTATAGCACCCCCTTTTGCCCCTCAACGTGAGCCACTCATTTATAGTTTAATAAGTTTTCTTGGGGGGGGGGGGAGGGAGTTAGTGAGAAGAGAAAGAAAATGAAATGTGGTGGAAATCAAGGGCGCTATAAGGATGCTGCACTGTTTGGGGGTGCTCTTGATCCTACTTCATACACACACACATATACATACATACATACATACATACATATATATATATATATATATATATATATATATATATATATATATATATAAGTCACATTTTGACTTCTTTGAAAGCGAAAATGAATTGGTCTTGGCTTCCAAAAAGCACTTTATTTTAGTCGACCAAACGGGCCTTTAGATGTTTTGTTGAGATGTCTTTGAATCTGCTTGGTGCCCTTCCTGGTATATTATGTGACTGTGATGGGGAATTGGATATACTTGACTTATTCTATTTTTCCTGTCAGTCCTTTTTAGTTCTTTATTTTAATTCACTATTAAAATGTGTGTTATTGCTGACATTTCTAAACTACTTATGGGCTTGTATGAACATGCTTTGATTGCCGCTAAGCATACCAGAAGGCCTACCATCTTCAACACTGTCACCATATTTTCTTCCTATTAATAAATATCTTCTTCTTTTTTCCTCTTTAGATCCGCCCGTTATTCGAGGAACATGGCAATGTCATCGAGGTGGCCCTGATCAGGGATAGGATGACTGGACAACAGCAAGGTAACTTTCAATGTTCTCATGAATCTTTATGATTTGCATTTTTCTGTCTTCCAGGTTTACTGACGATTCAAGAAGCAGTATGGCATTTGAGTGACATGCTTCAAATAATTTAGTACTGGTATAAGTTTGCAGTTGAAACTGTTACCAGTATCTCCTGTGCACTCATAAGAAGATTGGATAATCACAGAGTTTCCTTGAACCACTAAATTAGTAATTATTGTACTTCAAATTTTTTATAACTTGGTCTCCATTTATATCAAGTACTTCTACTTTAATTAGAAACCTCGACATTTTGTGCTGTGTTTCTCTGCCCTGTGGTGTTGTACAACAAACAACTATCTTTATGATGATTATAGATGTTTGTTTCCACAGCAGAACGTTGAATTTTCTGGTATCCGTCCTGTGTGATAAATATAGCCGAGGCTTATTTTGCCATTTTTTGCACCTATTATAGATAATTTACCTTGAACTTTATTGCTGACTGGTTATAATATGCAATTCTCTTATTTTTCACCCTCAAGTATAAATTCTGGAGTTGTTGGACAATTGATAGCTTAAATTTACAGTGACCATTGCAATGTGCACAATGATATATTGGGAAATTTATTTTAGATAGAGCTTTTAATTTATCTACATATGCATCATTTTAGTCGGGACATGGAACTGATAATGAGGGTGTGAGAAAGTTATGCAGAATGAGATATGATAATCTGTGTCTGGTATGTCTTGTTTGTTGGATTATCTTTTCGATTACTACCGTGGATTTGTGACGACTGTTTTCTGTGCATGTTGTTCTTCGCCTCTGTGTCTGGATGTCCGGTTATCACATTATAATTCCCATTCTGAGAGGAAATGACTGATTATAACAGTGTGTGAATCTGAATGCACTGCTTAATTGTTCTCAGTTACTTTATATTTATGTGTATCTGGTTCATAACAGAGTGATGTTGCCTGATTTCAAATATTTGTCATCTGTGCATATTGATCTGATGTGCCGTTCTTTGTCTTGTATTTTGTGCCGATGAGATGAGGTTCTTAATATTGGTTGATATACCTTCCCTTTCTGAATTGCTTTTTCTGAATGTTGATGGTGTTGACCAACTACTTCCTTTGAGGTTTAATACAGATTAATTCTACTGAGTTTTTGTTTGAGAAGTTCTTTACTGAATTGGTATTTCTTTCCATGATTTTGGGAATAACCACGGTAGCATCTTGTCTGAATTTGCGAGTTTGCAGTGTGATGCTTTTTCCAGTCCATTCTTGGTTCTTTGTTTGGAAATTGTTCTTTGAGACATTGCTATCCTGCGATATGTTTTTCTTAGTTATTCGTTATTGGATCTTTTAAGTTTCAACTCCTTTGTAGGTTTAAATGGCATGATTGCCTATAGATTTTAGGATGTTTATACGCTAGAGCCAATATCAATGTGCTATATGATTATTTTATGAAGGACAGTTTGTTGAAATGTTCACAGGGTAAATGTTTTTTTAGTAGGCAGTTAGGGTAAATTGTGATTTTGGTTGTCTACCCCTGTGGCAACAAAACAGTCATCCTAGAAAAAGACACAGGCTTGTTATGTCACAAAAACTGATGGGTAGGAAGAACTCATACTTTTGACCTTTTCAGGGGGAGTTGTGCCTTACAATTAGCCAAGCCTGATTTTTTTTTTTTTTTTTTTTTTTTTTTTATTAAAGAAAAAAAAAAACTGATAAATCAGTTCTAAATGAGCCAATCTACCGGTGAACACACATGGGGAAAGCTGGGCATCTGATATCAATTACTGGACATATTTTGGGTGCATAAAATCAGACTAAACTGACTAGTAGTAAAAGTTGGATATGTTTTATTGCTAACGCTGCTTGCAAAAAGTTGGTTAAACCGAAGTTCAAGCAGTTGTTGAATGCCATCCTTTCGACGTATGTAAGTTGTACCCGGCTTATTGTTTGAGGTTACAACTGACACAACAATGTTCTTAATCTAGGTGACGCGTGGGTAGCTTTTTTCTTATAATGGTTTATATAAGCCTAATTTGCCCACCCTCTTACGGTCTGAAAATCCTCATATATTTGTGCCAAATGCGTCAACTTTTGGCTTTGTCTGTTCCTACCTGAGCATGAGGGGCTGCTAGAAAATTGTTGCTTCTCAAGAAGGTCTAAAGTTTAAATTAATAACCTCACCCTAGTAGCTTTCCCACTTGGATAGAAGCTCATCGGCCTATAATAATTGGTTTCTATTTCTAATTTGATGTTCTTATTTGTTATCAGTTCAGTTAATAGTACTGTAGTTTTTTTGTTCTTTCTAATGCTATCACCGTAACTCTGTGTGTGTGTGTGTGTGTGTTTATATATATGCATGTATAGGGAGCTTAATTGTATTGCTCATGCTCCGTTTCATATTTTATGCCTGATTCTTATGCTTTTTCATGTGTTACGTAAACCCTTGTCTGTTTTTAATACGCTGCGTGTATTGTTACCTTTATGTCGATGTGAATGCTTTGGCCATCTCAGTTAGATCAAAAGATAGAACCTTTACGTCTACAGGATTTTGTTTCGTAAAATACGGCACAATGGAGGAAGCCGAGAGAGCTATTGCTGCTTTGCATAATAAGTGCACTTTGCCAGGGGTGAGCTGCCTCGATCATGTCTAATGAATTTTGCAATGGTATAGTTTAAAATTTCAACATGTAAAACTTTTCTCAGGCAGTAGCACCTTTACAAGTTAGATGTTCCGACAGCAATCGGGAACGCCAAGGTAAGCATTTGAATTCTTTGAATATTTGCTATTCAACATTTGGTATATGGATATCTTAGTCTGTATTGACTGCAAATATCTAAATTTCAAATGGAATTTTATTTTATTTTTGAGTATTTTATTTAATGTTCAAATTTTATTTGTTTTGGTACCTATGCTTTCAGAGGATAAGCTGTTTGTTGCCTCACTCAATAGGCGTGCTACTGAACAAGAAATTGCCGATGTAAGCATTGTGCCTGTATATTGTTTCTTTATTAATAATATTGGCTTTACTCTTATTGTTTGCATTGCGTGTTTAATCTTTGTATTTTCTTATTAGAGTTGTATAATTTTAAGTTTGGCTCAAATATATTATTGTTGATATAAACATATTAATATTATAGTCGTTAATTATTCTAGCAAAATCATAAATGATTTAATGCTTTCTCATGTGCCTGGATGTGGTTGTAATTCTTGTAAATACATGTGCCAGATATTTTCTCCCTATGGTCAAGTGGAAGATGTTTATATGATGAGAGATGAATCAAAGCAGTTTCGAGGTTGGCATTTTTAAGCTATATAAGTTTATACCTTTTTTCCTCAAGTTAGCTTATGATCCTGTAAATAATTATAAGGGTGCGGCTTTGTGAGATTTACAAATAGAGAATCGGCTTCTGCTGCAATGAATGCATTGCATGGGACTTATGTGATGAAGGTAGTTGATGATATATTCTTTATTACTTAAATTTTTCCGTAGGTATTACAAATATAAGCGATAAAATTTTCTCCTTTTTGCCCAGGGATGTGATCAGCCATTGATTGTTCGGTTTGCTGATCCTAAGAGGCCAAGATCTGAGTTGAGGTTCTGAATGTACCTTTTTTTTTTTGATTTTTTTTTTTTTTTTTACTTGCAGGCATATTGTAAATATGTAGCTACAAAAACAAGTGCATACATAATACTGTTGATTTTTATGTATTCACCCATACTTATGCGTTGTTGTCAAATACCTTGACCGTCCTTGTACTTGACAACTTGCTCGCGTGCATAGTTGAGCAGGTAGTACGTCTGTGCAATGTGCATGCATACATACAACGTACACATAATTGCACATACAAATTGTAACATAAGTGTTCATATGTGCAAAAATAGTTGGTAATCTGAAATAGTAACTGTATTGTCATTGCTATTCCTTTTTCCCTGTATAGGAATGGTCCTGTATTTGGAGGCCCTGGTTTTGGTCCCCGGCCTGAAGCTGCAGCTATGAATGGGTATGTACTTCATCATTGTATCTCACTATAATGTTTTTTCATCCCTTTTCACTTTTCAAATATACTATTGATTTGCAACCATAGGCTCCTGCTATTATATGTGTTGTATCGTTGTGGAAAAAAAGACAACATTTTAACATTATTGGGTATCATTAACTGATTCAAAGTGGAAACAATAAAGTTTGTTGCTTCCCCTCGCTTTATGATATTTTGAGAGGATACTTGTTGATTTATATGAACTTTACGTTCTGCAAGTAGGAAATTGCATGTAATTCCAAACTGTATTCACTACAAAGGTATGTTTTTTTCCTTCAGTATCATTAACTAATTCAAAATGGAAACAATGAAGTTCATTTCTTCCCCTCTATGATATTTTGAATGGGATGCTTGTTTTATTTAGAATTTGTGTTCTGTAAGTAGAAAATTGCATGTATATTTCAGACTGTATTCACTACAAATTATCCGTTTTTTTGTTCCGCTCAATATAGAAACAAGATTGCACCAGTTATATCATTTCTATGTACCGTATGGTTGAACATGTTTGAAAACACCGATGTCCCATACTTTATGTCTGTCAAAATGAAAAGCTTAGTATTTCAAAAACTGATGACCATTGTCCAATGTTTTGATATTCACTAACGCTGTTTTAAAGTAGCTTATTTTGCTTTTTTTTGTCACAAATGAGCAGTTATGCATGGTCTGCCAATGAGCTTACTAGAAACTAGTTACTAATAGTTAGTAATAAATGATACAATCTGTCTAAAATTTCACCATAGGAGAATCCATGGCTTATTTTCCTTTACACCATAATTTGGATGAGCGGTCCATTCTATTATCCTAATTCAACCCCACTTTGTTGTAATCACTGCCTTTTCTCTCTATTGATTTCACCCTTAGCAGCTCTCTGTTAAAAGTCACTTTCCTTTTTTGTTCCTGCTTAATATATATGGTAAATATTACACCTGCTAATTTCAAAATTTAAAAGCTTTCAATTCTTCCATGCAGTTCCAAATTTGATGAATCTTTAGGTGGTCATATGCCACCTAATGCTTGGCGGCCAGATAATCAACAGTTAAATAGAGCACCTCAGGCACCACAAGCTCCAGTAATTTTCTTCTTTATATCTCTCTTAAACCACATGTTTCTTAAACCGAACATGGAACACCAATGTGTTTTTCTCTGAATTTGTATTTGCATAGAGTGGTATGTCTGGAGATGCTGGTGGAATGGCTGGTGGGCATCAAATAAATTTTCCAACACCATCATTGCAGCAGGTACTCTAAATTCAGTTTAACTCTTGTCTTTGATGTGTAAAATGTATATCCACTATTCGAATATATTTTAGCTTCCAAATCATTGGTTCCTATGCATATCTAAATCAGACTACTTATCCTGCTTCCACTATCTCAGCATCATCTATTTGTTTCTATTATGAACCGAAGTTTGTTAGGATATATAACAAACTATTTTTATTTAGATATTAGTTTTGAATGCGGATATCAGTTTGTTGAAAAACATCTATTTTTATCTAGTTGAATTAGTAAACTCTCGAAAATATAATTACGTTTTGGTAAACTGTTTTTCATAATTTATCCAATTTATACTTGAAATATGTCGGCTTGGATATTGGATTAGATTCTTACCCAAGTTTAGTAATTAGATAATGTGGCATTTTCTTCTCTTTGGGTGTTCCCTTTCACATTTCACATTTATCTTATTAATTTGATATGTTGACAAATATAGAGGCGAATTAGGTTTAGTGCCACCAATTCGTACTTGAACCATGTGCGATATTGATCTTCATCATAGCAAAAAAAAAAAAAAAAAAAAAAAAAGTATCACGGTCTTGCAATTGGTAAACCAATCTGCCATTTGTGCTTGGCAGTTGGTTATGACCGTTAATAGTTTTGTACTTGATACCATTTAAAAGTATAATACTATCAGGTTTCAGTTAGTTTTCGTTTATTCATCTAGTAAAAAATGATACCAACAGTTATTTTTATTATATGATGATGATGATTGTTTATCAGTTCTTACGTAGATCTGATAACACGAGTATGCTTTGCAGAGGAACAAAACAGCAGCAGAACTAGTAGTAGATTTAATATTTTATTGCACACTCGAAAATATTTATAGAGGAATTTTACAAAGACACCCTACCCTGGCTTCCGCCATTACAGACATTCACTCAGAAACATAAAACTTACTAATATTTATACATGCATTTATACATGCATCTCTTCTCATTACACACTCATATATAGTCCTTCTGATGATTCTAGCTCCTTTAGTCATCCTTTTAAGCTACTGAGTCATTGGTTTAGGTTATTGACTCATCTTCCTAGGTTACTGAGTCATAAATATTATTTTTCAAAGTCTTCTACGTATACTTTCTAGCAATTTCTGAATAATGCTCGTTTACTGGTGAGATTGCTGTGAAACCGGGCTAAGCTCTCCAAGGTATATCGTTCCAGATGAAAAGCGTTTCTATCAGGTAGAAGTAACACCCTTTTTTTCCTCCACTAATACCTTTACGTAAAAAATGCAATATTGGTTCGCTTGATTATGGTGTATACTCTTCTTCTTCTGTCTGGCCTCTTCATGAGTTTTATGTATTAAGCTTGCGGATCTTCATCTATGTTTGAATTAACACTCATTAAATCATCTTCATCCTTCGAGTTTGCTCTTATTAGAATGGCTAGAATTTGATTCATCATGTCCTCTTTAGATGATTCTGCCACTAGTTTTTTAAGACTACCATAGGCTCTTATTTTTAGAAGGTGGCGCAGATTGAATTTTTGGAGGCTCTAAAATGATTATCCTATTATTTTCAAAAATAAAATTTTTAAAGAATTCATGTTTGTCACATCATTTAATTAATATCCGTCGTCCCAAATGAGGGATGTATTAAGCCTAGCTTTTGTAGATTTATAGGAAATATAGCAGCACCCCATTTTATTACCCATGGCACTTGATAAAGTATGGCGAACATTACATTAATCCATGAATTTTCATTGATGGATTTGTTTGAACAAGTTCTTCACTAAATGTTCTAATTTTTCTGGTAAAATGATAGGATGTAATTTGAAGTTTGGAAACCAAACCAGAAACCAATTAAAAAAGGTTAGGGATTTTTGTTCTTTGCAGCGTATAAACCAACTATGTTTTTTCTGTTTGTTATCATAACAGAAAGCAATATCCCAAGCTTTGATATAATCAGAATAATTGAAGTTTTTCTATTTCTACAAGGATTTTCCAAATTGGTTAATAATTCTTTGATTCATATAAATCACCTTCTCATTGTTCACGGGTAATTATTTTAATGGCAGAAGCTTTTAAAAATGCCCAATCACCACTTGTCCTTAGGTATGATCAAATTGTATTGAATCGGTATATGTTAAATCTTTTGGATAGAGATATGGATCAATAAAGTTTTTAAAGTAATTTTTCATAACTTTTTCTGCTGGTAAATGATCATATTTTCTTTCGGTTGGAGATACCCAAATTGTAGAAATTAGAACATAAGGGTATACGTATTCCTTTAATATCATGGATTTTCTTGCCAAATCGTATGCGTTTTTTCTAAGTGTAGCCTCTTTCGGAATAGTTTTCAGGGTTTCTTCCCTTGAGTATTCTCATCCTTTTGGAAAATAGACATATATGTTTGTTGTTGAGTTATTACAGCTTTACTGCCTTATGCTATTCTCTTTTTTTTTTAAAAAAAATCATTTTTCCCTGCAAAATTCTCGGATTTAAAAAAAAAAATCTGGTAAAGAGATACTTGAGCCTTTTATATATCCAATATCAAAATTAAATACTGATAATATGGCTTGCTATGCAAATATTTGTGTTGAAGCAATGTTTTTAACATCTTTTTGTAAAATTTCCTTGGTAGATTTACAATCTACTTTTCGTTAAAAAAAAAAAACCTGATTTAGTAAATCATTTTCAAATTTTTGGATGCATAGTATAATTGATAACATTTCCTTTTTAACATTTGAGTAGTCAACTCTAGGATCTTGCCAAATGCTAAAAATAAATCTTGCTGGCGATTCTTTATCATTAATTCTTTGTTTAAGAATTCCTCCATGTCCAATATCACATCAGATGCATTAGTTTCCGTTATTTTAAACGCACTTGGATGTGGAATTGCTAAACATGGGATTTCTTTTATCCTTGTTTTTAATTTTCTTACTAGTTTTGTATGTCAATTTGCCCATGCTGGAGGATTCTTTTTAATCTTTCAAAATTTCAAATAATGGTTTAGTGTTAAAAGCAATCTTTATAAAAATCTCCTGGATAATCTAGACTCAAGAAATCTTTGTAATTGATCTTATCTTTGATTTTCGTCTGGAAATTTATCCGTAAACGTGATTGCTCTATTAATTGGAGAATTTGTTCCTTCTTTTATTATGCTACCAAAGAAATCTTATTTCTGTTTGAAAGCGTTATCTTTTTGATTGAAACTGCAAGTCCTCCTTTATGACAACATTTATAAAAGTATTTAGATGTTTAAAATGTTGATCAATAGATTCTGAAAAAACTAAAACATTATCAATATAGACTATAGTTAAATTTGTATAAACACTAAAAATATCATTCGTATTCTTTTTGAATTTTGGAAGGAGTATTTCTAATCTCAAATGGCATTACACTCCATTCATATTGTCTAATTGTTGTCTTATACCGATCCTTTTCGGCAATTTGGATCTGCCAGAATCATGATTTCATGTTAAATTATGACATTATTTTGGCTGAATATAGTCGTTCTAATAAATCCTTTCTATTTGGAATTGGATATCTACTCCATCATAAGGCTTTACTTAAGGGTTTGTAGCTGATTGCCAGTCTTGGAACATCTCGCTCTAATTCTGCAGCATTTTTAATATAAAATGCATGTTGAACATATCCATGGCTTCTAGATGGTCTAGTAAGACCTTTACGCAGTAATTCGTCTATTTCATTTTTACATATTTCTAAATGCCTAGGACCCATGACAATTGGTCTGGCTTTAGTTGGGATTTAGACTTTCCTTATAGTAAGGTTCATATGGTAGTAATATCATGTCTTCCTTTGCTAAAAAAGCATTAGGGGTGTCTACAAATTGTTTTTTCTATGTGATTTTGTAAATCGCTCATTCCTTTTTACAATTGAGGCGAAGATAACTTTTCTTTTATTTGTTTATAATTTATTTTTTGTGGTAACATGTTTAAAAAGGTTTGTTTCCTTTTAATTTTCTTTTACATAGCGTCAATCTCATGACATTCTGGTTGTGTGATAATTGAAATGTTATTTATTTTTATTAATATCATTGGTGATTCTTTCTTTTGATATTTTTATTGTTGGGTATAACATATGGAGGAATGTGTTTCCCTGTATCACATCACATGACAACTTTTTTACCATTATAAATGACGTTTGTAAGCCGTTTCATTTATTACAAACGACTATATTTTGTAATTTATATTTTACTAACAGTTTTCTACCATCTGCAGCACTTGAAATTTCTGTTGTTTTAGAGAAGTATTTTGATGATACTATTCCTTCATTAATGCAATTTATATCAGCACCAGAGTCTATCATTGCAATAGCAGTGAAATGGTATTCTTTATGTACTGCTATGGTAACTTTTGTGTGCCACTTGTGTTATGGTACTATTCCTTTTTACAATCTATAATTATCTTTTATCATTTTAAAGAAATCATAATCTTTGCCCGTTTATGTAAGATTTTTTTTTTTTTAATAAAAATTAGACCATTTTCTCTGAATTTGTTTTTAGGGGACTAAAATATTTCTTTTACTTTTCCTAAGAAAGGGAAATCAATTTCTCTTCCGCAAGTAAGTGCATTTAATTCTAGTGTGTTAAGAGTAATAATGTTTAAACCAAAATACATTTTTATCCTCATTATAATCCATATCGGAAAAGATTGGAGATCTAGGATTAGATTGTGAAGTATGCGGTCGACCTTGCATTCAGGTTGACTTACGCCATCAGATGTATTTTTAATTATTACATCTTCTTTGTTTAATTTCAAAGGATTTATGATTAAAGATGGCCTTTTCTATCTTAGGGGTAGAACTTAATTTTAGATGAGTAACTCTATCTTTTGAAAATCTTATTTCAACATCTCCATCAGGATATTCAGTTATTTCTTTTAATTATTTGTTTTCTGTTTTGACTGGCTCATTAGCTTCTTCTGGAATCCATTTTTCTGGTAAATAACCTCACTCCAGCTAATTGTTTTAGGAATTGCAATATTTTCTAGAAATATCAGTTATAAACATTGTTGTTGATCCCTGGTTTTTAACTGGTATTTGTTTAATATTTGTAATTGTGCTGGTAATTTTTAGCATATTCTATAAATGAGAATAACGTTTTGAGATCCTGGTTTCATATTGAATCCTTCTGTTTCAAGATCTGAACAGATTGATTGACTCAATTTAGGGTCTGTTAGTGAAATGGTAAGATTTGAATAATATGGAAAATACATCGGTCCATCACATAAACTAGATTCAACTATTCCTTATAACGAGTCATGCAATTTATTATGACTTTCATCTCGTACCGCTATTATTGCTGAGGTTTTTAAATCAAGTCTAGTTGCGGGTTTAAGTGCCGCTATTATTCCAATATGTATAAATTTATACTATGTAAATTTATAAGCTTATTGGAAAACAAATTAGCGGAATTATAACCTTCGGCAAAAGAGATCGCCTGTTCAACGGTTTTCATAAAGTTATCATATTTTTTAATACAACTTCCAGAATTTTTATATAGTTTTGGTGACAAATAAGCTGGCAAATTCCAGTTATTTAAACTTTTTATCAAAATCTTCAGTTATAATGATTTTTTTTTCTTGGTAATTTCTGCTTCTAAACCATCAAGACTGCCATTGTGGTTGCATCTAATTAAAAAGCTCTGATCAACTTATCCATTGTACCTTGTCACTGTCTATGATTTACGTTATTTCTTTTCTAAAAATGCCTGAATTAAATGGCAGGACAAATTCAGGGTTTCAAAGGTATAATAAGGTGTCAGTATACCTGATTTATCAATGTATATGATGGTTAGAGCAACTTAGTAGATGGCTTTCAGGTAGTTGTAGATGAATACTAAATTGCTAGTGTGAACTTTGGTACAGTAATTCTTGTATTTGCGTAAAATCATAGCTGACCGATATTCTCTTTTAAGGCGAACGGACATCTACCAGCACCTTCCCCCGGGGGGCTATAAACCTATCGTCACCTCTCTTCTACCATGGCTTTGATACTAAAGTACCTTACAGTGTATCTTATAATATGAATATTTTAGTTTTGTGTAGACAAACCCACAAATAAAATTTGTTGTGGACAATGTTAAATTTTTTTTGTATGAATTCATGTAGTTCTCTCTGCTATGCAAAAAGTTACGTAGCCAAACAACACAATAATTTCTAACTGGATTTATCATTAAATCATTACGTTTCTCATTTTTGTTTGTATGAAATTAAAAATAAAAACATGACTAAGTATAAGAAAAGACATCAGTTATTATCTCCGGTTCAGTGTGACAGCTACCATCATAACCTACATACCAAGTTGATTTAGACAGCTCGGCATAACTTATCTGTCAAATTGATTGTTGATTTTTGGTACTGTTTTCACTGTTAGCGTTTGGTAATTCCTAAAAATAATCATGGTTTTGGACTTATATCTATTTCTTTGCAATAAGCTAATTTTGGTTTGACATCATGACTTACAAACTAGTTCTGGCTGTTGATCCTATAATGGCCTCACATAGTGGTACAATTTTGGTAGCAAGGTTACTCTCATTATGGCTACGTTTGAATCATGAGATAAATCTCATTGGCGTTGGATGTTTTAACTGAAGATGGCTGTGTTTTATTTTTATTTTTTATGATTGGATCTCTGGGTTTATAAGAGTCATAAGATGGTTTATCATAAACTGTTTCTTCAATAAGAAAAAAGATTATTGTTCTTTTTTGTGGCAATTACTTAAACTGCTGCGTTGTCCATTATTGTGTTGTTGCATTGTATTGATGATAATGCGGGGTTTGAAATAAAACAAGGACAATATGCATTTGTCTAAAATTTGTGCACACTTGTTTCGTCTAAAAAACTAGATTTGTCTCATTTGTTCTTGGCAGTGGCTTCAAAAACTGCAGTGGCAGACAAACCTAGGTGTTAAACATTCTAAGTTGCTCAGTTACTAAATTTTTGATCACATTTTTTCAGGGTTTCAGTCCATCCATGCCGCAGTTCAATCCACAAATGAATAATCAACATTTGCAACAGATGCAAAAACATCCCATGGCTTCCCAAAATTTTCCACCCTTCCAACAACATCTAAACCAGCAAGTAACGTCTTCTCATTCCGAGACGCATTCAGTGCAGGCACCAATGCAGCAACAAGGACAAATGCAACCCCCTCAAATGGCTAATACACCTTCACATCAATCGCAATCTGTAGCACAGCAAAATCACATAGGCTTACCAAATGCAAACCAGCAAATGATGCAAAGGCCTATGCAGCAGATGCCTTCTCAAGCCCCTCAAATGTTGCTGCAACAGCAATCTCAAAATTTGCAGACAAGTTTTCAATCATCGCAAGCAGCTATTTTTCAGCTTCAACAGCAGCTGCATCTTATGCAACAATCTGGCCCAAATCAACAGCAAATTCCTCAGAATACTAAGCAACAGGTAAAATTAATTACCATTATAATTTTACCACTCAAATAATTATACTGGCTTTGTTTAATTTTGTTTCGTTTACTAACTCCCACTTCTTCTATCTAATTGTCACCTTGGATTTTTAATGAATTTCTTGGGTAACTTCTGCATACATTCTTATCATCATAAAAAATTAACATTAGGTCCCTTCCAATTTTGTTTTATAAATCACGTCCCTTTTTGGAAAAAAAAAAAACTGAAATTCACGTGGAAATTTGTGTTATTTTAGTAACCTTATTAACATATGCTTTTAGGATATACGCCTATAACTCATAACTGTCATAATTCATGTTAGAGTGTCTGCTTTTAAATTTGGAAATGGAAGAAGTAAAAAAGAAAGAAATTCAGAAAAATAGGGATGCAGAGAATAGGTTTTAAAAGGTAAAACAAATAACTTCAGAACGTAAGGATGTGTCCCTAATTTCCCTTTTTTCCCCTCCTAGAAATATTTGAAAATTTCCCACCCTCAAATCTTTCTCAGTTCTGGCAGAAACTCATCATAAATCCTTGAGTGACTTTTTTAACTGAAATGGATGAGATTTGTTTGGCAAGTTCACATCTTATCTGTCACTTAAATGACAACCACTAGAAAAAACCTCAAATGCCAATTACATACCATTGGAGTCCAGTTTGTCAATTCTGCATGTTCACTTAATAACCTACATTGTAAGGGTCAATTATCACATTAGTGACCTTAGTCAAGTTCGACCAAATAATAAAAAAAATTGCAGCTATGGTATCGAAGTGGTTCTTGTCAAACCAAGCTACATGCTTGTGAAAGCGACCATAATAATTTCCTAATTTTGGGATTACGAGCTAATGAGGCTTATCTGCATATAGAAAATTTGAAAGCTACTTTTTACATATTAAACTAATTTTCCCATAGCTTGCAACATAGTTTATGAAGATAACTGTTGAAAAAGGGGTTGCTATAAAAATAGCCCCTTTGCAGTAAAACCATGGGAACTTCGAAGATATTAAATTTCATTTTAACTAGTTGGCTATCATATGTAGTAGTTCCACATATTATATTTGATGATCAAACAATTGTATGCAGCAAACTCCATGGAATGGTGCACAGCCAACCAACATTCCTGCCAGTACTCCGGCTGTACCTACAACTTCGATGCCAATGAACACCACATCTGCTTCCCCATTAACCTGCAACTGGACGGAGCATACATCTCCACAAGGCATTAAATATTACTATAACAGTGTTACTCAGGAAAGCAAGGTGTGTAACATTCAAGGTGTAAAATATTTTCTAGTAGAGTCTAAATGATTCAATGTCATATGACCATACGAATAATGATGTCACTGTTTCTCATTTATTTAATATTATTTTACCCATTACTTGCATTTTTATGTTATAAAGTTCAAATTGTCTGTCACCTAAATATTCAAGATAATGCATCGTTAGTGAAGTTGAAAGGTTCTATTAATTGTAGTAATAACGTACTGTTTAGAATAGCATAGTAATGATCACATAAGGTGTTTTTTTCCTTAATCGTGACTTAGAGATTTAATTGTCATTTTTCAGTGGGACAAACCAGAAGAATATTTGCTTTTTGAGCAGCAGCAACAGCAGCAGAAACTTGCAGTTCAGCCTAACCAGCAAATCCCTCAGTCACAAATACTGCCTAACCAGCAAATCCCTCAGACACAAATACTGCCTAATCAGCAACTGCCTCAGACACAAATACTACCTAATCAGCAACTGCCTCAGGCACAAATGCTGCCTAATCAACAGCTCCCTCAGACACAACAATTGCTTAATCAACAACTCCCACAAACACAACTGCTGTCTAATCAACAGCTCTCTCAGACACAAATGCTGTCTAATCAACAAATGCTTCAGACACAAGTTCAGCCTAATCAGCAAACACCGCAGCAGCAGTTACAATCCCAAATGCAGCTTAGGCAGCAGGCACAGATGCAGCTCTATCAGACTCCTTTACAGGTCAGTAATATTCAGTTGGGCCACCAAAACTTGGGATTCAGCTTCTAATACTTAATTATGTTTCACAGTATCAGTCAACTGGAATGCCTGGCCAGCAGAATCTTCAGGTAATATAATATTTTTTTCTTACTGAAAAATTCTGTATTTTAAATTTGACTTGTACACACGCTTCAATGATCATATTTAAATGAGTGTTGCTATTTACTTCCCCCAAAATTCTTTCTGGTGCAACTCAAAACTAAAATAAATTTCCTAATGCCAACTTCAGTCGCAATTCTTATGCAAACGAGCTTTGCCTCGAGTTTTCTGGAGAACTTTCAGTCAATTTGAGGGGAATCAAAACATATAAAGCGAAATGTTGAAACCTTGAGAACGTGTACTTGTTAGAAGCATGTGAGAGATCTCTGATTTAAGACAACCGATTCAGCGATTTGATTTGAAGTTGATCATCAAATCAAATTAAACTAACTGAACTCGGGATTCGAGAACAAAGACTTTGAAATGAAGATGGAAGGTAGGTTTATAAGTGAAGTCTTTTAAATTGATTCAATTTAGAATCACGATGTATCCCTAAATTTTACAATGCAGTGGGTGGAAATGATTTAGCAAGAATGTTCAGTATTTTGAATGAGCGAGGGAAGTAATGAGAAAAAGTGGATGCAGACAGATGCACTTTTTAAATTAGGTTTGCTTTTTTGAGTTTAGAGTATTGTGTTCTTATCAAGGTTTAAAATTCCACTATTCGATTCCGTTCCGGTCACTAGATATTTTGATACTTTCAGTTCCGTTTTGGAAATTTTGGAAATTCCATTCTAATTTCGGTTCTGGATTTTACAGTCATTTCTATGTTGTGTAACTAAAAATTGTAGAAAATACGTTAAATACAGTGTGTTAACATGGACTGGTTGCGCAAGAGCTAAAATTTTGCATAAAAAATAGGCCCACCCTAGCCCAAAAAGAACGTCCTAGTATCCCTTCGAATTTGGCATTCCTCGTTCTAAATAACACTAGATACAAACCTTTATTTTCAAACTCCATCCATTCTCCTTTATAGTCCATCAGTTATGCAGCACCATCCATCACCATAATTCGAAAAAGTAAAATTGAACATCAGGCTCATCTCTCCTTTCATGTCAATGAATTTTATTTTTGTAAGCATCTTGAAATCTGTAAACCTAATTTTTAAATTAGGTTTCTTGTTACTTCGATTCAATCAATTTTCTTTACTGGAATCGTGTTTTTATAGCGTTAGTGTGCTTTGCTTATTCATTTTCCCCTTCAATTCATCTGTTTGGATACGGTGTTTTTTTTTTTTTACTATTATCTGAGGGAATGGATTTTAGGGCAAGTTCCGGTCTGGTCCACGATGCAACCGGGACGGAATTCCTGGGATTCCGATGTGCCGGCCGGAATCTTGAACAATGGTTCTATGTTCTTATTTTCGACGAGCTCAACATCAGTTTTTGAGGATTCAGTGCTGTCTGTTCTTGTGTCAAATAATGTTATGGGCCTTATGGCTATACCCAACTTATCTTTACCATACAAATATGAATTCCAAACTAGGACTATCAACGGATGCTTTCGGATGCGGATAGTGCCATATACGCATCCACATACATTTTCAGATATCGGATATATCCACATCCCTGGATACCCGCATTTGTGGATATGGACGGATGTTGGATGATTATCCGATTCACAGACAATCGATAAATCATGACATAAATGAAAATTTTTAGTTTAACAAGAAGTTTTTTTCAATTCAGGTGGTTACTAAAGTGCTTAGTTGTGTATTATTATTATTTAAGTTTGAGCAATTAACATGCGCTTAGTTGTGTATTATTATTATTATATAGACTTTCAACTTAATAAAATCATACTTGTTAACATATTTTATTGTGTTAAAATAAGTATAATTTAAACTGTAATCATGAAAAAAAGCGGACAAATGATTTTCGTATGCAGATGCGCCTATGTCCGTGTCCCTTTTTTTGGATATCGGATGTTTAGTTGCTTTTCAGTTGCGGGTGCCGACGGATTTTGGATTTTTTGGGGTATCCATTGACACCCTATTCCAAATCAAAAAGTGGAAGTAGTATCCAAATCTTGAAGCTATTTTAATTTTAGTCAGATTTTACATGCTGAAAGGGAACAAAATTTCCTTGTAGCATGCTTTTTGACCATATTGAACAAATCTAAATTGATCATATACTGCATTTTTTGTTCTAATACAAAAACACCAAGATTAATTGCTCTAATCATTTTGGGGTTTCTTTGGTTCCCTTTAGCAGTTGAACCAAATTAGAGTGAACCAAGGAAAATATAAATAGAAGGCCAATGGTGTAATATGGTTGTTGATTTGGTTATCATGTGCATGACAATTTATTGAATTACTGTATAATTTTCTTCTTTTTGTTTCTCAACAGAATTATAACTACAGCCAACTGCAGAATTCTAATCCTACTACTGATGCTTCCCGAGTCCAACAGGTAAACGAAACATTTCCCCTCCTTAACGGAACATTTCAGATATTTTATTTATTTAGATTTTATTACTTCATATCTCACACCATTGTTCTTTGGAATTCAGGCTCCTCAGGACATGTGGCAAAACAAACCTACAGGTTTGTGGTTTTCTGCTCTTAAGACCTTTGTATCTATTAATTGGGATTTATTTCTTGCGTAGGGGGTACTTAGTGATTATCCATATTTCATTACCAGCATGTGTTCCTGTTAGTGTTGTTTATTACAAAAAGCTTCCAGATTTTTGTTGATCATGTATTCGGGGTCCTAGGCTAATTGTTCAGTTCATTCCTAACTTTTTCTACCTTAAGCTCTGTAACGTGAATTCTTTTTTTGGTTTTCAATCGGTTATTTGATCTGTTCTGTAAGGAAAGTTGCATTATACTGATAAAGCAGCGAACCATTTTGCGGTTTCATTTCATATTTTCTTCAACTGCTTAGCCATTTTCTTTGCAATAGGTGTTTTTATTTTCAGAAAAATGGTTTATTAACCATGATAGTATTTCTATTTCAGGTTCATGATTCCGGATTATGATCTCTGACGCACAAGACTGCAAATGAGGGGGACATAACATGCGGTTACAAATGGATCTGAATGATCTGAAATGTTTTTGTTTTTAATTGCTAGATTCGTTCGTGGATGTTAGAGTGAAAAATATTGGTAGACTAGTTTATTTGTGTATTTTTGTAGTTTTATAATGTTATGTACTCCTTGAATGGGGCTCATGTTAAGTGTAGCTCTATTTTGGGTGTAGGTGTATTTTGGTAGCCTGTTTACTTCGATTTTTACATGCGTAGCTAATGCAACACCCGTTTCTAATATTTTTGTTTAGGACATTTTGGTACATGTTTGCTTTTCATTTTAGTTGTGCCATCTGGAGTTGAGTTTGATCGAAGGGGATAAGACTTGAGATAACATTGAAATCGTCGGTTTAATCAGATGATGTTTATTGATTATTTAATTTAAGGAAGTCTATTTGGACATAAAAATTTAACATAAAACGGGAATATAAAAATTTAAACTTAAATTATAGTCTAGTGGGTTGGGGAATTTTCTGAAGTAGACGTGGTCTTATATTAAGCTGCGGAATAAATTTCACATGGTCGCACAGAGCGAGGGAAAATAAATAGGACAGGCAATGAACCAACTGAGTAGCAGGGAGTTGAGGAACCGTTGTAGTTAGAACAGCTCTGACTAAAAAACATGGAAATACGGTAGAAAATAAACCAATACAGACATCATATGCACAAACGAACAGACTTAAGTGACGAAAAAATAACAATAAAATGTTATAAAACATAACATATAATAAAAGAAGAAGTCCATTAGAACGAACATAAAATGTTAGAGAAATGGCTTATTTATATTGATTTAAATTTTATTTATATTGATTTAGATCTATTTTCCAATGTAAACAATTTCGCTATTTATAGAATCTACATGCCCTGTAGATTATAGTAAAGCCCCTTAGCATATTATTATATTCATCCTGATTACTTTTACATATCACAACACTTCCTCTTGAATACGTGTATGCAAAAATGATAAAATTAGTAAAAATCTTTTTATGAAAGACCCAGTAGAAAAAATCATTAATAAGGAAAAAAAAAGTATAATTTTGTTTCATTTATAGATAATACGTTTTACAATGTTACAATGAGGGTTGATATTTCAATATTAAGATAATAGCTCATTAAATTTTTTACTAATAGAAACCCAGTGGAAAAAAATATTAGTGAAGAGAAATAGTACATTTATAGCATAATTTTATATAATCCCTCTGATTTATAATGCATTATTCAATTAGCCTATTAATGCAGTCGGCGCATACCAATTTTGTACATCATCTTCTGAAACGATGATCTGGAAATTGCCATTTAGAACAGACTTAGCTGTTTTTCTTGAAATTGGATTTGTTTATCCTCTTTATTTTTATCCTTTCATAGTTCATGTGCGAAAAGAAATTTAGAGGAAATATGGTGCATCCTATCATCCATGATATAATCCAGTTGAATCCGAGCCATGCAAGCTGTATTGTCTTTCATAAATAATAGTTTGCTGCATCAAAAGATGTTTGACATTTCTAAATAAAAATGTTGTCTCGTTAAAACCTAACTAAGAAAAACCCAATGGGTAAAATTTTAGTGATGGAAAAAAGTATTATATAAAATGTTATATTTCAATAATTTACTACGTCAAATGGAGTATGATACTTTCGGATCAATGTAATGTCTCGTTAAAACCATATTAAGAAAAACGCAATGAGAAAAATCTTGGATAAGGAAAAAAGTATAACTTATTTACATATGTTACTGTTTGGGTTAATACTTGTGGATCAAGTACATTTTCGTGATGTTCTTTTGAACGATAATGGTCCTTGTTAATATCTACTGATATGGCAACCATAGGCATACTGAGTGGATATGCTTTATCCATTTGAAAACATTTTAGGATTTTCTCAATATAATTTGATTGATGGGTTAGTATGCTATTTGTACTATGTTCGATCTGTAGACCATGACAGTATTTAGTTTTACCAAGATAATCTATTTCAAATTCCTGTTTCAAGTAATCTATTGTTTAATCAATTTTTTTGAGTCTCAATCAAATTTATATCATCAACATATACCTTTAAAATAACGAATCCTTTTACTAATTTTTTATAAAGATACACGGACAAATGAGATTATTTTTATACCTAGCTTTTACCAAAAATTCACTTAACGGTTATACTACATTCTTCCGGATTGTTTCAAATCGTATAGCAATCGTCTCAGTTTTAATGAGTATATCGACTTTGATTTTGCTTCAGGCAACTTATATCCATCTAGGATTCCCATGTAAATATCGGTGTCCAATTCACTGTATAGATAAGCTGTCACAACATCAGTTAATCTCATATCAAGCTTATTAGAAACTACAAGGCTTATTAAATATTGAAATGTTATTACTTTCATAATATGAGAGTATATTTCTTTAAAAACAAAAACCTGGTCTCTGTAGAAAACCTTGCGCAACAAGCCGTATCTTGTATTTCACAACTTCATTTTTATCATTTCGTTTTCTTATTTAAAGGGCTTTCCTTTGTGATTCGTATGCGACTAATATTTATTTATGAGTACACTTTATGTACTTACAATTTTGTGTTTCAATCAAGTTAGCATATTGCAATACACATTTGATGAATAAGCAAGCTTCATTACAACAACACTAAAAAGCAGAAAGTAATATTGAAATAGATCAAAATTTTCATTACAACAATACATAGAAGAGTGTTGTAATTTGCTGCAATCTACCGTCTATGTCCTTGGTATTTTTTTAATAACAACAATTGTTATTTATATTATTTAGAAACTTGTATATTTTAATACGGTTTGCATATCGCAACAACCACTTCGATGAATATTAAGAGTTTTATTACAATAATTTTTAAAAGTAGGAAGCAATATTCTCATCATGAGTTATATTACAATTTTCATCACAACAATACTTAAAAGAATGTTGTAATCTACATTTTGTTTTTGCATTCTTTATTACTACCAAAGTTATTTACATTCTTCTGGAATTTGTATACTTTTATTGTTTGTACCTTCATGATAATGCAAATGTTTCAAACACTTTCATTGCTTTAATCAATTCAATTATCTCTGAAAGTGTAATGCTCATGACACATAACATGTTGTTGACACTGCATGGTACTTCAATAATTTTTGTGTGCTTTTGTCGTTTAATATATTTCTATGTTTATTTATGGACTATAGGTATATATATCTCATTTAGGAGAATTTCATGATGACCAATCATGTTTTCTCTAATATGGGATTCTTAATCCATTTATAAATATAAGCACTTTATTATTTATAAATTTATCATCGATAATTATTTTTTGTCGGTTCTATACATGATTTATTGAGATATCAAAACTTTTCACGTTTTAGGTACCTAAACCACTTCTAGGGTTATTTGACAATCAAGTCATGCGATTCTTTCAAAGCACCTTTAAGTGTTTCTTCAAAGACACTTACCTCCTTTATTTGACATCTTTGTGACTTACTCCAAAAATATTTTGAACTGACTTTTTTGCCACATTTCAACTGTGCTTTACACCTTTTGATCCTGTAGGGATTCAAATATATATTGGAGAAAGCCTATTAGGGACATAATTGATAATTTATGCAAGTTACTTAACATTTTGCATCATTCTATATGTTAGCAAATATTTAACACCAATGATCAACGTGAACTTATCCCTCCTCAATGTTGACAAACATTGTCACAATAAATAATAAACCCTTTTTGGATTCTCATTTTCGATCCATTATCACATTAACAGTAGCAAAAATATTATATGTATTTCAATTGTAGGAGGATAATGCTCTTATTAGTTGATGAGATGCATTCATATGATACTACTTATTCTGTTTCATTGATCTAGTAATCTGGAGAATATTTTCTAATTATATAGATCATTTGAATACACATGATTTTAGGTCTTTCTATATTTATGTTGGTTAATTTTTATATCATTAAATGATATTGATGCCTATATGGTGAGCTTATATTAATTTAATCAAACAACCTTCAAGTTGTTAGTTAAATATTCGCATATATGTGTATATACATGTGTCCACATATTACATATGTAATAGATTTGCATATTTTTTCTCATTCGAGTTATCGACTTTAGAACAAATTGTTTATAAGGTCCCACATCCTTAAATTTTCTTATCAAGCATGTATTATAATGTTCAAAACATCTGGTTTGGAACTCTATTAAACTTCTGGTTCAAATAAAATATATAACAACTTCAAGTTGTTAAAGTTTGTTCTTCAATACAATATGTAAATGTAAATATATAAGTAAGATGCAACTAATTTTGAAATCTTTGGATGCATCATCATTGCCCCATATGATGTAACTTCTTTAAGAAGTATAATGTTATTATTCCACACAGTTTCAATAATTATTCAGGCTTCTAAATTATGACTTCTTGTTCTGTTTTATAATCAGTCGTGTAAAGAAAGTTGCTTTATACTGATAAAGCACTTAACAATTTTGCGGTTTCATTTCATATTTTCTTTGTATTAGTTGTTTTTATTTTCAGAAAAAATGCTTATTAACTGTGATAGTATTTCTATTTCAGGTTCATGATTCCGTATTATGATCTCTGAAGCACAAGACTGCAAATGAGGGGAACATAACATGCGGTTGCAAATGGATCTGAAAGATCTGAAATGTTTTTATTTTAATTGCTAGATTCTTTTCTTGGATGTTAGAGTGAAAAATATTGATAGACTAGTTTATTTGTATATTTTTATAGTTTTATAATGTTATGTACTCCTTGAATGGGGCTCATGTTGAGTGCAGCTCTAATTTAGGTGTACGTGTATTTTGGTAGCCTGTTTACTTTTATATTTTTACATGCTTAGCTAATGCAACACCAGTTTCTAATATCCATGTTTAAGATATTTCGGTACATGTTTTCTTTTCATTTTAGTTGGCTATCTGGAACTGAGTTTGAACGAAGGTGAGAAGAAGACTCGAGATAATATTGAAGTCGGTTTAAGTAGGCGATGTTTATTGATTATTTAATTTAAGGAAAGTCTATTTGGATGCAAAAATATAACAACCATTGGGTTGTTTCATGATTTTCGCCTCTTTTATAAGGATAACTAGAGACTGACCTATAAAACTTTCTGGTAGGTTGGAGAATTTTTAGAAGTAGACATGGTCTTATACAAGCTGAGGAATAAAGTTCGCATGGTCACGCAGAGATAGAGCGAGGGTAAATGAATAGCAGAGGCAATGATCCAACCGAGTAGTAGGAATTTAAGGAACTAACAGAAAAAAAAACTAGTTATGATTAAAAAAACATGCAAGTATGAGATACAGTTGAAAGTAAACCAATCCATACACCATATGTGAAGAAGGACAGACTAAGTGAGGAAAAAAAACATGAATTCTTTAAAAAATTAAACAAAACTTGACAAAGATGTAGACAAATTAATCAAATTCCAATGCACATTTTAGACTAGCAACTTATCAACATCATTACTGATTTAGGGCAATATTGTTGCGTGATTATGCCATTTGGACTGAAGAATGCCGGAGCTACATATCAAAAGTTGGTCAAATGAATGTTTAAAGGTTAGGTTAAAAAAATTCAAGGAGATAGATGTGGATGATATGCTCATGAAATCATGGCAATCACCTAATCACATCAATAACATAGCAGAATGTTTTGTTTTGAGAGCAACTAACAAGTGCATTTCTTTATTTGACCCGACTGAAATTGGGAAGCATGATTTTTCCTAGAGGTTGGACTATGTCGAGGCATTTTAAAAGGTGATGGATCACCTAGAATGGCTTCCAATTTTGTCACGGCCAATGGATCATGATGACTTGTTTGTTTACTTGGCTATGTTGTTGCATGCCGTTAGTTTTGCACTCGTATGCGATGAACACCACATCCAAATACCTATTTACTATGTCAGTAAAGGTTAACATGAAATAATACAACTACCTAAGGATTGAGAAGCTGGCTTACTTCCTCCTTATCACAACCAAGCTACGCCATTATTTCCAAGATAATACGATTCAAGTTTACACTTACTAACCACAACGATAGATCCTGTAGTGACCTAAAGCGTTTGAGAAATTGCTTAAGTGGAACACCGAGTTGAGATAGTTCGACATTATTAACATCCCTCAGAGAGCCACCAAAGGACAAGCTTTAGCAGATTTCATTACTGAATTCGCTACCTTAGTGGAATCTCAAGTGCATAACAATCTACCAACCGCTCAATGGAAGATATTCGCTTATGGAGTACACAATAATCGATGTTTTGGTGCTTTAGTCGTGCTTGTAACTCCCGAAGAATGACCGATCTATTATGTTTTGAAGCTTAACTTTCCAGCAACCAACGAAGCCATGTACGTGGCCCTGACCGTCGAACTCAAGTTGGGCAAAGAGTTGGGATGAAGCTGATATGGATTTCCCGTGAATCACAAATTATAACATGCCAGATGTTGCGAGAGTTTCAAGAAAAGGAGCGAGATTTATACCCTATCTTAACCGGTCCCATGAGGTACTTAATGACTTTAAGCATTTCACTATCTCACATAACCCCCATGAGTAGAACGAAAAGAAGGATTCATTAATGAATTTGACTAGTTCCTAAAATGCACAACATATGTCCTTGGTTACCATGGAAGTTCTTGATGCTTTGAGTATCGATTAGATGGATTTTGATCAGGTACAAATAGTAGAATCAAAGAAGGGATCATGGATGACTCCACTCAATAACTTCTTGCTGAGAAAAACACTTTTCGAGCGAAAGAAAGAAAAGCGACCTGTCCTTCGTCAAGAAACGTGCTATATCATCCAAATTGCATGATATAGAAGAAAGGTTTCTTTGTCTCATTGCTTCGATATGTAACTTACGATGATGCCAAATGCGTGTTGTGGGAAGTGCATTAAGGCGAGTGCGGCGTTCACATTGGAGGATAAACCCTGGCAAATAAGATATTATGTTACGGATACTTCTAGCCATTAATCAGACGTGACCAATTATTTGTGATGATTCGATAGAAGTCAAAAGTTTTCCATGATTTCGAGTGCCTTGGCTGTAAGATATTTGGGGTATCAACATCATAGTCCCCTTGCCGATTTACAAAGGTGGCATGAAATATGCTATTGTTACGATTGTCAATAAGTAGGTTAAAGTTGAGTCACTTACTATTATAGCAACTAAAAGAGGGATCCACTTTATTGTACGAAAAATTAGCTGTACCACCCCATAATTTTATAATATTAAAATTGACAAATTAAAAAATACTTAATTTTTATAAGAAGAATTAAGGGAAACGGGTTACGCCATTGCGTTCGTCTCAGAATTCTGCTTGAGATAGAGTCCGAGTTTGCGTAAAATAGATGCAGTATGAAGAAGTTATGGAGCTTAGAAGATTTCAGTTTAAACCAGGATTAAAATAATAATTAAAATCAAATTCGAAATTCAAATCAGCAAGAAGCGGGATGGGCGGTAATTATCCCGCTCTAGGGTGTCGACCCCCCTAAGGGAGTCGACAGAGGTGTCGACCCCCCTATAGGGGTGTCGACATAGGTGTCGACCCCCCTGTAGGGGTCGACCCCATCGGCCAGATCTAGACAGAGACGAATTTTGGAGAATTAGGGCTTATGTGGCATTCTCTGATTGGCTGGGTGATGTGTTTTTCTGGTTTGGATGGTTTAGATGGATCCTAACCTAATCTAAAGGCCCTAATACACCTATATAAACACACCTAAACCTAACCCTAATTTCATTAAACAAATCCATGGCGCCTCCATGCTGCCATAACCTAAACTAGTCTTTCTTCTACACTAAAGCAAATCGGAATAGAGTATTCATATTGGAAGATAAGAATCAAATTCTACAACAACGGTTTAGCTAATCAAATTCAGAATTAAGATCTATTTTCTCTTTTACTACTGTGAGTCCACGTTACTTTCACTTATAATTAATTAGAAGTAATTGTGATAAGTTTGTGAATTGGGCTATGTGAACATGCCTGTAAGATGAATCATATCATGTTTGGTGAATTCTTATCTTTTAGATTCATACCTAACGTTCATGTTCCATATGCCTTATTGGATCTGTCTTATTGTTCTATGCCAGTTTATGTTCCAAATGCTAATTGGATCTATCTTATTGTCCTATGTCAGTTTATGTTCCATATGCTAATTAGATCTATTTTGTTGCTCTATGCCAGTTTATATACCTAATTAGATCTATTTTATTGTTCTATGCCAGTTCATACTTCTTACGCTTATTTTTATGCCAGTTTGATGTCATGGTTCTCTTCTCCTCTTCTCTTATTTTCCTTTTTATGAGATTAGGCTAATTGCGAACCTAACATATTACTATACGTACGAAGGACGTGGGAATGTTGTGGGAAAAGTTTGGGGAAATTATTGAATAATATGCAATTGGGCATAAAAAGACTTGAAATCATGTAATTGATTTGGGCCATGAATTGGTACAATTTGTTTACATGTGATTATGGACATAAATTTGGATTAAAATAATGAACATAATTTAGATTGGAAATTATGGGCATATATTATAATCGAAGATTTGAAATTGGGGACATGAATTGAAAAAGTGATAATGAACGCCTAAGACACGAGGTTAAATTCGAATTGCGGTATAAGACTGCCCAGAACCACCCGGCACATCCAGCAACCGCAATTTTGTGATCTAATGTGAGAGGTCAAAGGCATAAACTAGACACGTAATAATGCAGAGACACGAGGTTAGATTCCGATTGCGGTATAAGACTGCCCGAAACCGCCCGACATATCCAACAACCGCAAGACGATAATCTAATGTGGGAGGTCTTGCAAGATTACGGTTATAATGAATTAATAAACACTTAACCAAGATAAGAAATGTAGAAAGACATAAGGGTTAAGTGGGTGACATGGGTGACATGTGAAATATAATTTGAAGTACTTAACCATGGTGAAACATGTAAGAAGACATGGAAATAAGAAGGGGTTAAGTGAGAATTCCTAGTGGGGACCAAGCTTAGGAGGGAAGCTTGTGTCAAGTATGTGGACCCTTTTCAACCAATAACCCATTTTGTATCTATGTGAGCTCGAACTAGGTCAAGGACGGGACACACTTACTGGGTTTGATTGTAAAAGGTCAATAAGAGTTAGCGGTGGCAACGCAAGTCCAACGGAGTCATGTGCGTGCGTGGGTCCGGGTTGGTAGGTAAGACGTTGTTGCATTGTGTAGGTATATACCATGCATTTTTAGTAGTATCGAGTTGCCACTTTAGGGAGTGATACAGCCTACTGTGGGACCAGCACGGGTATTTTCGAGTTAGAGAGTTAATCGAATGGGGAGGGTAGTGGGTACAACTAGTGGAGATAGGAGCAGGCGGCACCTATGACAGCAGCTAGGAGTACACGAAACTACCATTATTATTATTATTAGTAAGAGGGATCAACTTTCTGTATGGGACTAGTAATGGTGCAGTGTAATTAGCATTGGTGCGGTGTAGGAATTATCTTATAGTGATTAGAAGCGCAATCAACGTTATATCCTGTTCATCTTATTCACCTTGTCATACTTGCTTATGTTACAGTCATTTCTTATATCCAGTTTATGTCCTTATCCTGTTACTTTACTAATTATATAGTTAAAGTCACTGGACAGGCCAGACTATATGTCTGACCTGTTTTGTTTCGCCTCTTTTCTTTCCTTTTCCCCCAGGTGCTCAGGGTGGGACTAGTGGAGCTTGACTTGGATTTCTTTCTTTTTGAAGTGGTTGGAAGTGTTGAAAATAATGCTCAGCTTTATCTCTTTTCCATTATGGCTATTTGGAGTGGGATTATTATTTTACTTTTATGTACTTGATAATAAGTTTGTTCAAGATGGATATTTATGTACTTGACTCTAATATGTGGTTTTGATGTTGTAACCAAACATGTTTTGCTTTTCTGCTGCAATGAATAAATTTTGAATTTTCTTAAGTACTATTTTATATATCTGTCTTGTGATATTCTGTTCTATACTCTTATAGTACTCCATGAAAGTTAATGCATTCCCTTAGTGAGTGACATTAATGAACGTGGAGTGTTACACGTGATATCAAAGCAGAAGGTTACCAGATTAGATAAAAGTTTTGAAAACTATTTTCAAAAAGATTTTAAAAGGAAGTATTTTCAAAAGGAAAGTTTATTTTGAAAAACATAATCCCCAAAAGCCATATATCTATCTCTCGATTCTCTATTTTGAATCTCTTTTTCTTTCGTTTCAGCATGTCTGGGGATCTTAATCTTCCAGAGGGCGTACAAGTACCGGGATGGTTCCAAAGGTATCTGGAGGCTAGGGCTATTGCCGCAGGTCCAGCAGACGTTCCTCCTCCCCCTGCTGCAGCCAGTCCTCCTCCTCCTCCTCCCCGTGTAGAAGCTTTTTCTAAAATATGCAAAGACTTCCGTGCGATGGGCGGAAAACCGTTTTATGGGACTGAGACATTTGTCGAGGCTAGAAATTGGCTCAAGGAAGTGGAGGACTTGTTTGGTATCTTCGAGATAGACAATGGAAGGAAGGTTCAGTTAGCTGCTTGCTTGATGAAGGACGAAACTTCCTTTTGGTGGAAAGTAACTTATGGAGGGCGTCCAGTGGAGACGTGGATAGACTTTAGACGAAGGTTCGAGTTGAAATTTCTTTCACAGGCAGAGGAGAGTTTGTACATAGAGAGGTTCTTGGCTTTGAAACAACGGAGTTTGTCTGTGAAGGAGTTCGTCAACAAGTTTAACCAATTAGCAAGATTTGGTATGGAATTAGTTAATACACCACATAAGAAGGCCTTGAGATTTGCCAAGGGTCTGAATGAACCATTGCACGGTTAGCTATGTCCCACCTTCCTATGGGGGCTACTTTTGAGAAATTTGTTGGCATGACATTGATGCATGAAGAGGAGAAAGGTGCTAATGTAGATAAGGCACAGGATAAGAAAGGGGATCCAAAGAAGGCACAACAACAACAAAAGAAAGGTGGTAAGGATAACAAGGGCAAAGGGAAGAAAAGGTGTTTTAATTGTGGAACACCGAGCCACTTAAGCAAGGACTGTAGGAAGAAGAAGACAGGTTTCTTTCCAGTGTGGTGAGGCATGACATATGATTAAAGACTGCCCAAGGAGGCAAGGACAAGGGCAAGGACAAAGGACATGGTCTACTTCTGGAGGGCAGGTTCACGCTCTCATGGAACCTCCGCAAGAGAGAGGTAGAAACATTTCTGTTGAAAGTTTGATTTTCCTTTTTGATCATCCTGTTCGAACTTTGTTTGATTCTGGCGCTTCACATTCATTTATATCTGCTTCGTTAGTTGAAACACTACACCTAGATACTAGTATAGTAGTGGATCCCATTAGTGTCTCAAATCCTATTGGGGGTACGACTCATCTTTCTATGTTATGTCGGGGTTTGAGAATTTTTGTGTATGGCGTTGAGTTCGAATGCAACATTTATGTTCTTGGTTTCACGGGCTATGGGTTGATTTTAGGAACGGATTGGCTAACCAGGTATGGTGCCATTCTCGATTGTGAAAAGAGGGTAGTTAGACTGTTGACTAGTTTGGGTAATACTCTCTATATCTCATGCGATCCTAAGAGTTCGGTTATGCTTAGCTACCTAGAATCTCTTGACACGTCTATTGATGATTTGCAATCTGTTCGAGTAGTCTGTGAGTATGCAAATGTCTTTGAGGAGGTTAGGGGCTTACCTCCAAAACGTGAGATAAATTTCCGTATATACTTGGTGGACAATGCAAAGCCAGTTGCATTGCCCGTGCGCCACATGGCTCCAAGAGAAAGGAGGGAGGTTAGTAAGCAAGTGAAAGAGTTGCTTGAGAAAGAGTTTATAAGAAGAAGTATCTTGGAGTGGGGTGCTCCAGTTGTTTTTTCTACGAAGGCTGATGGTTCGCTTAGATTATGTGTGGACTATAGAGAGTTGAATAAGCTCACGAAGAAGAACAAACACCCATTACCGAGGATAAATGACTTGTTCGATCAGTTGGTTGGTGCTTTAGTTTTCTCACAGTTGGACTTAGCTACAGGATTTCATCAGTTGAGGGTAGCTGAGGATAGTATAGATAGGACTGCTTCTAGGACTCCCGACAATTTCTTTGAGTGGCTCGTCATGCCTTTTGGTTTGACGAATGCACCCGCATATTTCGTAGACTTGATGAGTAGGGTGTTTAGGGAGTTTCTAAACAAGTTCATGGTGGTCTTTGTGGATGGTATTTTGATATTCTCTAGGAGCGAGGAAGAGCATGCCCTACATTTTAGGGAAGTATTAGAGACCCGTCGAGCACATCAACTCAAAGCTAAGTTCTCCAAATGTCATTTTTGGAGGAAGGAATGAGGTTCTTAGGGCACGTGGTCTCTAAGGAAGGGATAGCTTTCGATCCCGCGAAGGTATTGGCAATCCAAGAATGGAAGATTCCTAAGAATGCAACAGAAGTAAGAAGTTTTCTTGGTTTAGCAGGCTATTACAGAAATTTCATCAAGGACTTTGCTAAGATATCAGCCCCATTTACACGGTTGACGAAAAATAATTTGACTTTTTCTTGGGACGTTGACTGTGACGATGATTTCCAACGTTTAAAGAGGGCATTGACGACAGCTCCAGTTTTAGTTTTGCCGGATGGGAGTAAACCGTTCACAGTGTACACTGATGCTTGCCGGTAAGGTATTGGCGCAGTTTTGATGCAAGAGGGAAGGGTGATATGCTATGGTGGAGGACAGTTGAAGGTCCATGAGAAGAATTACCCTGCCCACGACTTGGAGTTAGCGGCCATAGTTTTTGTGCTTAAGTCTTGGCGTCACTATTTGCTAGGGGAGAGGTTTGAGTTGTATACAGACCCCAAGTCGCTTAAATACTTGTTTTCTCAAAAAGATATAAACTTAAGGCAACAGAGGTGGATGGAGTTCTTAGCATCCTACGATTTTGAGATTGCATATACCCCTGGCAAGGGTAACGTTGTAGCAGACACCTTGAGTAGAAAGAAGTTGACTTTGAGTCCTTTGATTGTCGAGCGGCAGAGCTTAGAGTATATCTCTACCTTTGACTTTAGACCCTCTATTGATTATGTACCCGGTTTGTTGGCATCATCAGAGGTGCGACCTACGCTTTTGGAACAGATAGGTGCGGCACAGCGAGATGACCCACAGTTGTTGGAGATAGTAGACAAGCTCATAAGAGGGTAGTCTTCGAGCCATCTTAGTAGGTATACTATAGATGAGAGAGGTTGGTTGCGTACGGATGGAAGAATTCGCGTATCACGAGATGATAGTTTGAGAAGGACAATCCTTAAAGAGGCACATCGTTTTAAGATGACCATATATCCCAGTGGTGACAAGATGTATAGGGACATGAAGCGAGTTTTCTTTTGGGCCGGAATGAAGAAGGATGTAGCTGAGTTCGTTTCTAGATGCTTCGTGTGCCAGCAACTCAAGGCTGAGCAGAAGAAGCTTAGTGGTTTGTTTCACCCTTTAGAGGTTCCACAGTGGAAATGGGACAGTGTTTCCATAGATTTCGTCGATGGGTTGCCGAGATCAAGGAAGGGTAATACAGGGATTTGGGTAGTGGTGGATAGACTTACCAAGAGCGTCCATTTCATTCTCGTAAAGAGCAAAAGAACAGCGGCATGGTTAGCATTTGTTTATCTCCGAGAGATAGTTCGTCTGCACGGCATGCCTTCTGGTATTGTGAGCGATCGAGATCCCATTTTCACTAGTGAGTTTTGGAAGAGCTTGCAAGAGGCGGTAGGAATGCAATTGTGTTTGAGTACCGCTTATCGCCCTCAGACGGACGGCCATACAAAATGAGTAAATCGGATTCTAGAAGATCTTTAGAGGTTATGCATCTTGGACTTTGGAGGAACATGGGAGGGACATCTTCTATTAGTAGAATTCGCCTACAACAATAGCTATCGGACTAGTATTGGCATGGCACCATTTGAAGCTCTATATGGACGACCTTGCCGATCACCTGCTTGTTGGTGGGAATCTACGGATAAGATTTTGCTTGGGCCCGAGATGATTAGGGAAACTTCAGAGAGGATAGACTTGATTCGAAGACGCATGAAGATGGCACAGGACCGACAAAAGTCATACGCTGATAAGAGAAGGACCGATCTTGAGTTCAGTGTTGGAGACATGGTCTTTATTAAAGTGTCACGATTGAGGAATGTAGTTCGTTTTGGGTATGTAGGGAAATTGCCACCAAGGTTCATAGGGCCATTCCACATTACAGAAAGAATTGGACAGATGGCCTACAGAGTGAAGTTGCCTGAGAAGTTAGTGGTGTTCATGACGTATTTCATGTGTCACATTTGCGGAAGTGTTTACATGATACCACAAAAGTAGTAGAGCCGAGCATGCTTAGAGAAGTGGAGCGAGATACCACGATTAGACGAGCTCCTACATGCATCCTTGGATCAGAGGTCAAGAAATTATGCAACCGAGAGGTCAAGTTGGTTAAATTCCAATGGGGAGATGATCAAGGAGACGCGACTTAGGAGACCGAGGACAAGATACGCGCGTCGTACCCTTTTCTTTTTGAAGGTATGTTCTTAACTTCTCCTTTTTCTACTGCTTTGTTTATACTTGTTCTATCGTTTAGCGTATCTTCTCGATTATATCTTCGATCTTTAGGTGGAAAATCTTATGGTTGTAAACATGTGTTTGAAACATGTTATGTTTAGTGGATGCAAGTGGTTGCTCGTGGTTGCATTTACACACACTTTAGGCACTAAGATCGGCTCAGTCACTTTCATATTGCATATATTTGTTTATTGATTGAAATTTGATGTGTTATCATGTGGATGTTTCATTTGAGTAAATGATTGTGCACTCATATAGAAGTTATAAAGCGCATTAGGGATAACTGCATACATAATGGACGCATGCCACTATCATATTTTGCATTAAGGAGGTCAACTGAATCAGCAGACTGCCTGATCTTTGCATTAGATAAGGAACATATACACACACTTTTGCATATGTTCATATAGCATTAAAAATCTTTTAAGGACAATGGATGCTTGTGGATGATGGATGAGTAGATGGATGTTTGGATGGTAGGATACATTCTTCTTAACTTGAAGATTTCGAGGACGAAATCCTTTAAGGAGGGGAGAATGTAACACCCCGTAATTTTATAATATTAAAATTGACAAATTAAAGAAAACTTAATTTTTATAAGAAGAATTAAGGGAAACGGGTTACGACACTTCGTTCATATCGGAATTCTACTTGTGATAGAGTCCGAGTTTGCGTAAAACAGATACAGTATGAAGAAGTTATGGAGCTTAGAAGATTTCAGTTTAAACCAGGATTAAAATAATAATTAAAATCAAATTTGAAATTCAAATCAGCAAGAAGTGGGATGGGCGAGAATTATCCCGCTCTAGGGTGTCGACCCCCCTAGGGGAGTCGACATAGGTGTCGACCCCCCTATAAGGGTGTCAACATAGGCGTTAGCCCCTTCTGTAGGGGTCGACCCCATCGCCCAGATCTGGGCAGTGACGAATTTTGGAGAATTAGGGCTTATGTGGCGTTCTCTGATTGTCTGGGTGATGTGTTTTTCTGGTTTGGATGGTTTAGGTGGATCCTAACCTAATCTAAAGCCCTAATTTACCTAATACACCTATATAAACACACCTAGACCTAACCCTAATTTCATTAAACAAATCCACGGCGCCTCCATGCTGCCACAACCTAAAATAATCTTTCTTCTACACTAAAGCAAATAGGAATAGAGTATTCATATTGGAAGATAAAAATCAAATTCTACAACAACGGTTTAGCTAACTAAATTCAGAATACAGAATTCAAATCTATTTTCTCTTCTACCACTGTGAGTCCACGTTACTTTCACCTATAATTAATTAAAAGTAATTGTGATAAGTTTGTGAATTGGACTATATGAACATGACTGTAAGATGAATCATATCATGTTTGGTGAATTCTTATCTTTTAGATTCATACCTAAATTTCATGTTCCATATGCCTTATTGGATCTATCTTATTGTTTTATGCCAATTTATGTTCCAAATGCTAAATTGGATCTATCTTATTGTTCTATGCCAGTTTATGTTCCAAATGCTAATTGGATCTATCTTATTGTCCTATGTCAGTTTATGTTCCATATGCTAATTAGATCTATTTGGTTGCTCTATGCCAGTTCATATACCTAATTAGATCTATTTTATTGTTCTATGCTAGTTCATACTTCTTATGCTTATTTTTATGCCATTTTGACGTCATGGTTCTCTTCCCCTCTTCTCTTCTTTTCCTTTTTATGAGATTAGGCTAACTGCGAGCCTAACATATTACTATACGTACGAATGACGTGGGAACGTTGTGGGAAAAGTTTGGGGGAAATTATTGAATAATATGCAGTTGGGCATAAAAAGACTTGAAATCATGTAATTGATTTGGGCCATGAATTGGTACAATTTGTTTACATAAGATTATGGACATAAATTTGGATTAAAATGATGAACATAATTTGGATTGGAAATTATGGGTATTTATTATAATCCAAGATTTGAAATTGGGGACATGCGTTGAGAAAGTGAAAATGAACGCCTAAGACACGAGGTTATATTCGAATTGCGGTTTAAGACTGCCCGGAACCTCCCGGCACATCCAGCAACCGCAATTTTGTGATCTAAGGTGAGAGGTCAAAGGCAGAAAATAAATATGTAATAATGCAAAGACACGAGGTTAGATTCAGATTGCGGTATAAGACTGCCCAGAACCGCCCGACATATCCTGCAACCGCAAGACGACAATCTTATGTGGGAGGTCTTGCAAGATTACGGTTATAATGAATTAATACACTTAACCAAGATAAGACATGTAGGAAGACATGGGGGTTAAGTGGGTGACAAGTGAAATATAATTTGAAGCACTTAACCATGGTGTAACATGTAAGAAGACATGTAAATAAGAAGGGGCTAAGTGGGAATTCCTAATGGGGACCAAGCTTAGGAGGGAAGCTTGTGTCAAGTGTGTGGACCCATTTCAACCAGTAACCCGTTCTGTATCTATGTGAGCTCGAACTAGGTCGCGGATGGGTCACGCTTACCGGGTTTGATTGTAAGAGGTCAATAAAGAGTTAGCGGTGGCAACGCAAGTCCAACGGAGTCATGTGCGGCGTGGGTCCGGGCTGGTAGGTAAGACGTTGTTGCATCGTGTAGGCATAAGCCATGCATTTTTAGTAGTATCGGATTGCCACTTTAGGGAGTGATACACCCTACTGTGGGACTAGAACATGTATCTACGAGTTAAGGAGCCGATCGAATGGGGAGGGTAGTTGGTACAACTAGTGGAGATAGGAGCAGGCGGCACCTATGACAGCAGCTAGGAGTACACGAAGCTACCATTATTATTATGATTAGTAAGAGGGATCAACTTTCAGTATGGGACTAGTAATGGTGCGGTGTAGGAATTATCTCATAGTGATTAGAAGCGCAATCAACGTTATGTCCTGTTCATCTTGTCATAATTGCTTATGTTACGTTCATTTCTTATATCCAGTTTATGTCCTTATCCTGTTACTTTACTAATTATATAGTTGAAGTCACTGGACTCGCTAGACTTTATGTCTGACCTGTTTTGTTTCGCTTCTTTTCTTTCCTTCCCCCCAGGTGCTCAGGGTGGGACTAGTGGAGCTTGACTTGGATTTCTTTCTTCTTGAAGTACTTGGAAGTATTGAAATTAATGCTCAGCATTATCTCTTTTCCATTATGGCTATTTGGAGTGGGATTATGATTTTACTTTTATGTACTCTGATAATAAGTTTGTTCAAGATGTATATTTATGTACTTGACTCTAGTATGTGGTTTTGATGTTGTAACCAAACATGTTTTGCTTTTCTGCTGCAATGAATAAATTTTGAATTTTCTTAAGTACTATTTTATATATCTGTCTTGTGATATTTTGTTCTATACTCTTATAATACTCCATGAAAGTTAATGCATTCCCTTAGTGAGTGACATTAATGGACGTGGGGTGTTACATTAGCTATTGCTTCAGTATTTATCAAACTATCATAACAGATAATGAAACCTAACTTGACAGCTCGAGTGTCAAAACTTCTATCAACACCACCGAACTGATAAGCGATATTCAACGGCCACTCATCCTCGATCTAATGGACAGGTCAAAGCTATAAACAAAATTATTAAGTCCATTTGAAGAAACGTCTAGAGAAAGCTAGAGGCAAGTGGGGCGATGAGCTACCATTGGCATTGTGGGGTTACAGAACCACCCACGAATCCACAACCAGTCATACACCATTTTCACTGGTCTATGCTTTGAAAGAAATCATCCCTGTTGAGCTAGAAGTTCTTTCTCATCGAGTAGCATAATATGATCTTTTATTGAATAAGAAACGCCTCTTAGGAACCCTGGATATAATCGAGGAGAAGCATGCGGAAGATTGTTTGAGATAGGCAATGCATAAGCATCGAGTCGTTCGGTACTACAATACCAAGTTTCGATCCAAAACCTTCATAATTGGCAATCTCTTTTTGATGCATGTTTTCCCTAGCCCTATGCACCTGGGTCCAATGTAGGAAGGACCATACAACATCCAACGAAGGTTTGGAAATGGAACCTTCATGCTAATTACCATCAGTGGTGATGAGTTACCAAGAGCTTGAAACAGAGAGTACAACATTAGTTTACTTAAAACGTATTTTGCTCGCATGATTGCCATTTATTTTGAAAGTACCTTTGACGTACCACATGACTCGAAGCTATTTGAGAGTAGTCTTACAAGGTAATAGATTTCATGCAGTTTAGCTATTAATCAGAGAAGTTTTTATGGAAAAAAATCTACTTTATTTACAATAGGATAAACAAAAGTAAATAAAGCATTAATCATAAAGCCAAAAGATCGAGGGTCGTGCTCATGCAAATTTCGGCTAATTAACAACAAAAACTAGAAGCCTTCAGGTGAATGATCTTCACTTATCCTTATCATCTTTCTTATGCTTCTTTGCTAGTTCATCTCCGGAAGCTTTTTGAAGTTTTTATCCGGAGGTCTTACCACTCCGGCCTTATTATCTTTTTCATACTTATCACTATCCCTAGATTATCGCCTTTGATGGGATTGACTTTGGGTGAAAGCATGATCCTGAGTAGAATAAGCAGCGAGATCTTGATTTTTCCATAGTTTGGATCGCCCGTCTGTATCATTGCAAGTGGCAATGGAGAGACAAGAGGTTGTTCTTCTTTCTTGAGAGATAACTCCTTTTTCTATTTGGCAAGAAAATTTTCTAGTCTTGGCTCACTTATCTTCTCGCTCTCTCTCCCTCCCATGACCACAACCTCTTTTGAATCCTTATCCCGTTTGGAAACGATGATGTCTGTGCCTAGGAGAGCATTGATTATCTCCTTATCCAAATCAGTCCCCTCGCCTGGTACTGATATTAGAGGCAATGAGCCGTTGAAGCTAAAATAATTGGGGGAAACATAGAGGAATTTCTCAAGATAAGTACCTATATCAAGAAGAGCCATGACAACTAAAATTTTGCTCCTTTCAAAAGACTCAAAAGAAAGTCTATTAGCTCATTCAGACTTAACGGGGACCATTTCAAAATTGGAGGGTGTATATATATACCTTTAGATTCTTTATTTTTGTCGTCTTGAAGAGTCTCACCCTGTTGGATAGGAGTTAAAGCTGGCTGTTTTATCAAGCCCAGATGCTGGGGGTTAGTCAGGATCAAGGAAGAAGATTATGAAGTCAAAGTTCCGAGCACTTCGTGACTCGATGGTTGATCCGTGGATCTGGAATCATGCACAATAATAGAGTTTCCTGCAGTTCCCTTTCCCTTCTATTGATCTATCTTGGTTGCTCTTTCAGCTTCCTCTTCTCTCGGAGTATTTGGATTGTGGTAATAATAAAAGAAAAACTTGATTCTCATTATATGATTTTCTATATTGTTTGGATTCCCTTTTTATTCTATTTTTATGTAAATTCATACGTTTGATTTTTGGGAAAAAGATTAAGATTTGGATAACTTTATAGATTTAATAGGTTTAAATCTCTATTTTTGAAATAGGGGATTTAAACGTATTATTTATCCATATATTAGGGTTTTGTGTATAAACAAACGTAAGGAAATGAATCTATTCAAAATAGGAATTATAAACATATATATATATATATATATATATATATATATATATAATGATATGTTTAACTTTTATTGTTGCAATAATCAAGTCAAAACCTGGATTGCAAGTTTATATGTTGTTGTGATTGTTTTTCCCCATTTTATTGTCATATGCACATTTATGTTAAGGTTGAGGAAATTATGGGAAAATGACTTATGCACCTTTAAGAATTTAATAGGATTGACAATTCAAAAACATGGTAAGGATGCTAATCTCGTTCGCTTAATATATATATATATATATATATATATATATATATGTATATATAACGTATATTAATGTGTACCAAGTGCGCAATAAATACGATTCAATTAGGAATAGAATTTAAATGTCCCCATAGGAATTTGTATGTTTGTATGTGTGTGAATTAATGGCTTAATTAATATCAATGACACATAGACATGAGGTTAGCCGTTACTTATAGTAGAAGTTTTCCCGGAACCGACCGACATATCCAGTATCTACATATAAATCTAGTTAATGTGAGAAGTCTAGGTGTCATGGGCCATTATAACTAGTACGCTATGATGCGAGGTTAGGCCCAACTTGCAGTAGAAGCCTTCCTGGAACCGTCCAAAAAACCTAACTTCTACAAGTAGTAGGCCTAATGTGAGATGTCTAGCGCGCGCGCACGCGCGCACACACACACACACACACACACACACACACATATATATGTGTGTGTGTGTGTGCGTGCGTGCACTTGTGTGTGTGTTTTGTGTGTGCGGAGTAGGTTTCCCTTAGGAAAAAGGTATTAAGTGGCTGACCTATCTCTTGTTGGGTATTAAGTGGTTAGGAATAGGTTTGTTACTAAGGTTCACTCCTTGGTTCTGAACCTAAGTCACTGGGCCCGCCCTTGGAGAATTAAATGGTTATTGGGTTCGCTTTTCCCCTATAAGGTATTAAATGGTCCTGGTAAACGATATCGTGTGTAGGATAGTTCTCCAAGTAATGTCTGCTTCTTATCTAGGGGATAAAGAAGATTGACCTAGGGATGGATTACATATACGTGGCCTAAGGAACCACCATCTAAGCGAAGTATTAAGTGGCTAGGATTTCACCCGTAGGGAAATCTAGATTGTAACAAGAGGGTTTGCCAAGGGGGCTCTTCTTATAAGAAACCATGTTCCTGGCCCAAATCTTGGTAGTAAGTAGTCGTTACTATTTCTCGCCTTACAAGAGAGTTATCACTTATAACGATTAGAGTTAGGATGGGGTCCTAAGTGGCTTGAGGTCCAACATTGACTATTAAGTGACCAGAAGGATGTTTGCTCTAAATATGTATGGTATTAAGTAACCATAGGAAGTGCCCGCCCTTAAATTAGTTTTGGGGTATTAAGTGACTTCTAGGGCGTCCGCCTCATATGTTTCCATTGTGTATTTGTTACAAGGACATAACCAGAAAAGTTTACAATTGGCATATATAGGAAATAGCCTTCTTAACTTGCTTATATTTCATTCACCAAAACTTTGTGTTCTGACCTCTCTCCTCTTAACGTTAACAGGACAATAGAAGAGACATGTGATTAATGATGGAGAATGATCTCTTAGAGGAGGAGCCTCTTGAAGATCTTTGGTTATTATGGCTATTGCTTATTTACTATTATTGCTATGTAATTGGGATGAGTGATTGTATACCTTGAAGTTTAAGACATGTTGTAATTCTGAATTCTTGTTTTTGATAATTGGTATATCTTATATTTATGCTATTATATTTTGTCCTATCTACTGTATGAGTTTCTAATTTTCGTTTTTGACTACTCTGTATATTTGTTTAAGTTAATCCTTATAGGAACCAACGATCCATTTATAGTGGCTCTAAGTTCCGATGGGCCTTTTCTAGATCGGAATTTAGGCCCATTCTGAGCGGGTTTTTACAAGATGTCTCATACGGAAGAATTAAATTTCTTCTTAGTACTACAATTAAACAATTAAAAAAATGGTATTTTTATAAATCAATTAAATTATTGTCTTGATTTGCTTAAACATTTTGGAATGGAGAATTCCTCTGGAAAACTAACGCTAATGGGTTCAAGTGTTCACATAGATAAAGATGAAAACGGAAAGGATTTTGATCAGAAATTATATTGAAGTATAATAGACCCTTATTATATCTAATGGCTAGCAGACTGATGTTATGATGAGTAAAACGTATTTTTAGATCTTAACCAACACTAGAGATTACATTCTTTTTTATCCCAAAGGCGGTTCTTTTGAACTCGTATCATATAGTAATGCTGATTTCAGAGGTTGCAAAACAGATAGAAAAAGCACAAGTGACACCTGTCAGTTCATTAGTCAATCTCTTATATCGTGGTTCAGTAAAAACAAAATTCAGTTTCTCTCCCAACATGTGAAGCATAATATATATCTTCTTCTTTGGCATGTGCACAAGTAACATACATGTAATAAGAACTTAAAGACTATGGAAAAATTATACCAAATTTGCCAATATATTTTGATAATACAAGTGCAATCAATCTATATAAAAATACTATAAACTACTCTTGAACAAAACATGTAGACACTAGACATCATTTTCTTAGAGATAACGTTGGAAAAGGTAAAATAACATTAGAATTCGTTAATAATGAAAAAAAATTGCTGATATTTTTACAAAACCATTATGTGAAACGTCTTTCATAAAATGAAGGAGAGAACTAGGAATATATTCTATATCCAAACTATAAAATTAATATAAAAAGAGCAATTTTTTTTTTTGAATCAACCGAGCCAACGCTCAAACTATAAACCTCTGTATTGATAGTCGTATGTCATTCCCATTGATCTATTCAGTATTTCTTAATTACTTCAACACCTCACTCGAACTTATATGTGTTGACTAAGTGATCTTTGTTATATGTGTATGACATTTATGGTCTGTGATGAAGTGATTTATTGTTCACTGTTTTATAACATTTTCTTTATCACATATGATTTTTGATAACGAAAAAAGGGGAGATATACGCTTTGCCCAAAAAAGGGGAGATATATCATGTATACGAGAGTTCACTAACTCAGGGGTAACATTCACATAATATTAGTTGTATAGTTGTCATCATCAAAAAGGGGAGAATGTTAGAACCTCTGTTCTGTGCTTTTACTGGCAACAACTATACAACCGTTACATACATATATCATCTAAGCATGTAGGTATACAATCATAATCGAAGATTTGAAGACAAGCACAAGAGCTTCATTGTATTTCTAATATTCAGTGTAATGTCTTATAGATGATTTACATAATCTCCTTAAATAGTATTTTAGCTTATAAAATAATTGTACAAACGAACAAATCCAAGAAATAGAACTATGCAGATGTCTGACGTCTGACACTTAGTTCAGATGTCTATCACTGAACTTTGGAGATTTCTAGAGTTCCATTACAGACGTCTGACACTTATGTCAGACGTCCGAGCTGAGTTATGGAAATTTTCCAGAGCATTAGCATCAGCATTTGACAGAAACAACATACGTCTTGCTGAGAAACGAGATATTTTTTGAAAGGGTTTCATCTTCATTTTGAAGGGATGCATCTATTCTTCATTCATACCTTTTCTTCAACCAAAAGATGCGACCTTTGGAACGAAAAATTGTAGTTCAAAATTCATTTTTTTCAAAGAAACTCTTCATTATCTATAAATAAACTCTAATTAAAGAGATCTACTCAACTAATCTTTCTGAATCTTTCCTATCTATACATTATATTCTTTGTCAGTTCTTTGATTTCTAAAAGCATTCTATTTATCTCTTCTATATATCAAGTATTTCAAACCATATGCTATTTTAAGGAGATTATAGGAGAGCTTGTACTATAGTCAAAACCAGTGTTATCAAGAACACATCTTTGTCAAGAAAAATACTCTATTGTAAGCCTATTCCTCCAGACGAAGAGAGGGTTGTTTTGATAGTTAGAAAGCCGAAGGGGAGTTTCGGGACTGGACACAGAACGGGAGGTTCAAACCTATATAAAAATCTGGTATGATTGCTTCTTACTTTACTAGTTTCATATTTTTAGCTATTATATATTATATGTTGTACTTGCTTATTAAATACATATACGATCCCTACAGTTTTTTAAGAGTCAACCGAGTCCTTGAAGATCTAGCTTACATCATTGATTTTGGAGAAGCATGGGAGCAGAACTTATCATCAGCCAAATTCTCGTATAATAATAATTTTCAAGCAACGATTGATATGACCCCTTATGAGGCATTGCATAGGCAGCCTTGTAAGTCATCGACTTGTTGGCGGGATAAGATTCTACTCGGACCAGCCCTCATCCGTGATTCCACGGAGAAGATTCTTTTGATTGGCAAAGAATGAAGGATGCCCAGAACCTAAAGGAATTTTATGTTGATTATAGGAGGAAGGAAATTGAGTTTGTACTGGTGATTTAGTCTTTGTGAAAGTTTTTCCTTTAAGAAAAGACATCCGGTTTGGAAAGACTGGGAGGTTAGCTCCCTGATTCATTGGGAGATCCAAAATTATTGATAAAATTGGTAAACTGGCTTATCATGTAGAATCCCCAAGAGACTATCGGGAGTCCATTACGTTTTCCACATTTCTCACCACAAAAAGTTCCTTAATGACTCTGTCGACAAACTCCAGCTCGGTCAGATTGGGGGCTTAGGAAGCTTTGAGTTGGAGCCTAGGGTACCCTGTGCTGCAACACGTATTGTGGAGCAGGAATTAAATGGCTTTGCAATAAAATGATAAACCTCATCTGAGTACAATAAGGAGATAACCTTGCGGAAAACACATGGGAAACAGAGGAAAAGATGAGGCAGACTCATCTCGAGCTTCTCACGGGTAATTATTTCCTCTAAGTTTTCTATTTTTGGTTGCAATATGGCTGCTAAATTTGATGGGTGGAATTGTTTGCAACACAAATACATTGGGCAGTCATATAAAAATTATATGCATATTAGATGTTTTGCGTACATATAGCATCACATACTACACTATCACGTTAGGACCGAGCTCAGTTTAGCGAGTCTGCAGTACATAATCACATCGAGTATGAATGCCTCATGGATGTGTAAATAAATAACTTAGTTTTATAAGATGTTTATTAGAGCGAGCTCTGTTTTATGCCCTTTCAAAAAAATTTCATGAGGAAATATCTTTTATGTGGGAGGGGGGAGAATATAACAACCCATAAAATACAACTTAATTAGACATAGGTATTTAAAATTAATTAATAAAATAAAAATATGCTTAAAATATGAATATTTAATAATTGAGAATTTGTTCATGAAATATTACCATTCTATTTGTGACGAGATTGTAGCCTGTTTTCATTTTTTTTATTGAAAACGGAGCTCGTACGTAAAAGATACGTATATAACAAGTCTGGATAATAAAATAATATATACAAGATTTGAATTTGAAATTATAAGCATAAACCTGATATAAAACAAATACCATTAGCATAAGAGAATATTCCATTCTCAAATTCTAAGTTGCACACACACACATACACACACACACACACACACACACACACATATATATATATATATATATATGCGCGCGCACACACACACACACACACACACACACACACATATATATATATATATATATATAAATGCGCACACACACACACATATATAAGGGGATAACATTTAAAAAGAAACGGAAACAACTGAATGTAATTAACTAGTTATTAACAATAAATAAACCGCGCACATGAAATAAATTCACTGCGTTCCGTCCTTAAGAGGGCCACCCATCCAGTAAAGAAATGGGTGGGTGACGCTAAGTTTAGGTTTGGTTTTCTTAATTGTTTGCTGATTTGAACGACTTTAATTTAATAATTTATATCTAACTCTTCTTGTATACTTCAGCAACTATAAGTATAACCCTGGCCTCCTCTCTAAATCTCACATCTGCTCTAGTCTCTACCTCCATTCTTTCTTTTCCCCATTTTTTTAGTTTTGGTTTAGGTCAAGTTAGTTCTTCTTCCACTACTCTAATCGATTTTCTACTTTCTCTATTCTTGTTTCTATTTATAATTCCTAAAACTAGATTTATATATGTATATGATTCTATATTGATTTTTATACATGTATAATATTTTCGGAGAATGAATTGGAGCACGTTTGTTCGAGGCTGAATCCAAAATTAGGCTTATTCACAATTTTCTTTTTCTGTCTGTACTAAGAGTGGTGATTCTTTCATGTTTACCTATTTTTCTATAATTGCTAGTATGAATATTCATGAAAATAAAACATTTTTACATCCCCCAAATCTTTAATAAATCGAAAATGGTCAATCTAGGTGCTTATTTGAATTTTGATTATTGATGTAAATAAAGAGAAGTTCTTGTTATTTTGGATTGTATGTAAATTTTGTAATCTATTTTATTTTATTTTATTTCTATTATAAATTAGACTAACACAAAAATGTGGATTTAGGTATTGTAACTATATGTTTAAACCGCTACTTTTATATAAAATAATTAGTCTAGACATATTAAAACACACGTGATCGAAATCCTTACTTTTATATAAATCTCACAAGTGGAAGTAGAATAGTACAAAAATGAATATACATGTAGTACTATTTATTTTTAGCAAGACTAACCAGTTTTTATAGTGATTCATATCACTGTTTTCATTACAACAAATAATGATTACATGAAAATACAGAAAGACAAGCAATTTGCCTATTTTCTACAGGCATTTTACAATCCTAAAGCTATGACCTAAAAATATATAACTACACCACACAGGGTGAAATTTAGGAAAGTAAATGCGAATACGAATCTAAAGAAGACTACAAATAGCTACCTAGACAATTTCATACAGGGCACATTGCAAAAAAAATTCAATACCACTCACTAATCAATTGGATAACAGTCTCAACCTTAACCAAACAAACAGCTAAGCACAGTCACACTTTCAACTCACACCAAACTTTCACCTACCAGCAATTATAGGGCAGCGAGAAACTAGTAGAGTGACACGACAGAAGTATCACCAACATAGGTCTCACAACAAGATGTCACTCTGAACCAGTAGAAGCCAACCATCAGCACATCACTCTGACTTGATACAATCACTAGCTATGAACTCACTTGAAGAACCAAACCCCAACACCAAGCCAACAAAAAATCAAGAGTAATAATTGTCAGAATAACACACTTACACTGTCCCCCAGCAAGACCACATACCAAACAATCACATAAAACATGCCGAAAATCCTTCGCGCACAACACCCGACCAAACAACCAAACAAAGTAGAGTCGAACCGACCACACCAACTAACAACGACAAACACAAAACAGGTAAATGAAGGACTTACCAGCATGTCGTTAATGCGACCCAAGCTCGAAAGCCTACCTTTGGTGAACCACAAAATAACCGGGATTGCAAAGAGATGCAGCAAGGGGTCGCGATACCACTCGAAACTGCTGCTCGAGTAAACAGGGATAGGGAAAGAAGAACACCACGTTTAGGATCTTGAATGGAAGTGAAAAAAATAGGGCGAAGTGGGAAGGGGCGAAACTCAGAACAGGCAATGGGTAAAGGACATATTTGGTGGAAGATGGTGAACGAGCTCGAAGACCAATGGGAAGATAAGATCTAAAAAACAGATCTGAAAATAAAAGCGCAGTGTCTAGCAACGAGTAGAGCAAAAGCTAAGGAAAGCTTAGAAAAAGAGAGAAGAGACAAAAGGAAGCACTGGGGGAGGGGAAGCAAAATAGGAAGAAATAGGGATCGAAGGGGAAGCAGCAGAAGGACGATTTCCTGAGTCCCTATTGATGTAGATCTGGGGCGACCCCAAATATATATTATTTATTCACCTTGTCCCTTTTTATTTATTGCGATAATCCTAAAATTCTGGGTTACAAGTTATCTTTTATTGTGTTATGTTTATAAACCTGTTATTGCCTCAAATATTGAAATGAAGATTTATGCGATATGTTATGGAATTCATGAAATATAACTTGTATACCTTAATTAAGAGATATGGTTAACATTTCAACGCTTAGTGCACTTTCTTTACGTGCGCCACTAATTACACCTTATTATATATTTATATTTATTTAATAGCGGAATTCACATATCATAAATTAGTATTGAATGCATTAAATTAATGGATTCATATTTAATGTCCCTGTTAGGAAAATTTGTATGTGGTGTATGTTTGTATTAATGGCCTTTTTAAATATTAAATGACACATGGATGCAGGATTAACCCTTACTTAACAGGAGTTTGTCCCGAACCGATTGGAAAATCCAACTACGATAAGAAGTCGGGTTAATGTAGGACATCAAGTGCCATGGGCTATTTGTGTATGATAGGCCTTCCTCGAGAAGGTATTAAGTGGTTGATCTACCTTATTTGGGCATTAAGCAGTTAGGACTTAGTCCACTCTTAAGGGTTCATCCCTTGCGTTTAGGCTAAAGTCGTAGGGGTCCACCCTTATTAGGTATTAAGTGATCCATGTATCTACCTTTCTCTAATAATGATGAAGTATTAAATTGTAACTACCCGCATTTTACGTATCGAGGATCATAAAATATTTTTATTTAATTGCCTGAGGGTCGGATCATTCTCATACTTTGATATGTTGGTTATGAGGATGTGAGACATGTCTATAGTTTTATCAATTTTATTTATGGCGATTTTACCCCTATCAGTTTTGTACAGGGAATAACTTTTGACTAGGAACGAACCAGATGCCGGGATCGATTTCATTGGAAAGGAAATGGTGTTTCCAATTTCATAGAGTGGTCAGATTAAAGATATGGTTCAGTGGTTTGGGAGAAATCGCTGTTTAAGTGCTACGCAATTTCTGGACCGACTAATTAGTCATTAGTGGGCTGATTAATGAGGCCCATTAGTGGGCCGTGGTTTGGCTATAAATAGGGGGTAGCAGAAAGGGGAAAGGGTAACTTTCTTCATTTCTCATTTGGTTGGGGTTTGAGATTCTCCCTACTCCAATCAAATACATCTCTCCTCCATGAAAATCATAGATCTAGATTAGAAGATTGAAGTTCTACATCAAGGAAGGTTAGATCTACATCAAAAGGGAAAAGATCGCATCTAATTGAGAGATTTGAAGATTGCTCTTCGCTGTCTGGATTAAAGATTAGTCATTTCAAGCTATTTTGAAAATTTGGTGAGTGATAAGCATCTCTCGCACGGATTCAATCGAGTATACGGGCTGTTTCATCTTATTTTCATCATTTTAATTGTTTTCACCTAGATCTACATCCTGGTATACATATTTTCATTAGAATCACCATAGGATCTAATGTAGCAAGCTAAGTCAGTGAATTTCTATGTTAAATCATGTGTTATTGCAAGTTAGATCCATTTGTTCAATTCGTTTATTATTTATCATGAATTTGGTAAATTTCTTATGCTTGAATGATGAATAATCGTTGTGTTCATCCTTGTTGATGGTTTAGTTTGATTGTTTGGTGTAATGGCCCGCAAATCCATACTATCTGAGGTTACTAAAACAAAACATGTCCAACCCAAATTGCACAAAAATACAAGTCATATGGGTTAAAGAAATAAAAATATATAGAAGAAGAACAGAAATAGCATATAGAATCTCACAGTGGAATGAATAAAATATATTATATAACATAACCTTTGAAATACAAAACTTTGTATCATATATACATACCATCATCAGAGTATAATACAACATTTGATATAGCGGAAAAATAACTCTTAAATATCTAACGGTGAAGCCGCCTGCTTCAGACTCCTCCAAGTGTATCTTTAAAATCCTAAAACACTTGACTTCCCGTACAAATTTGGGCACCCAAGAGTTTAGGGAAAAACAAACAAAATAAACTCTGGATCAGTCATGGGACTGGTGTGAGTAAACACCAAACATATTGTTTAACTTTGAAAAATCCTTTGAAAGAAAAGGTAATAGTAAGACCAGTCCACACATAAACATAGACGGATTTTAGCTTACTATAACCAAACCATTTTTGATATTAAAATCCAGTGATATTATAATAATGTTTAATCAAATAAATAACCAAATAGTAGAATGCTTGCATCTCACGCTCTACATACATAGTATGAAGTCAAAAATTGCATGGTGCTTATTGGATTCCAACTATGACAAGGCATGGGACCACCTCCCGGCCAGTCTACTCTAGAGGGGATACACTGGGGTTCAACAAGAACATCTTGCAACCTGGCCACACATGACCGCCCATTCATTTAGCTTGAGTGTAGTGAATATATTGTCACCCACAGTTGTCAGCCGTCCAACCATAATCCGTAAGATACAAAATCGAAAGAAGAATAAATAATTGAATTTTTCTCTAGATCAGTGACAAATATACCCTACTTGGGTATGACCCAACTAGCCATGCTATCTGCCCGATTTTTGTCATTTTCCGGTTGTGAGTCTCGAGGCTACGTATATCTTTTAGAACATCTGGTCACCATACACTTTGAATGCCACATCGTCAAACCCGTCAAATCACTAGTTGATCTTCCTAAAAATATTATGGGTATAAAAAGCTAAGACGAACGAATTCCTCCGCCACCAACGTAATACCTCGAAAAGATCGTCTTATGTGATTTGTTAGAATATTCTTCAGACAATCGTCCATACAAGTTGTCCTGTGTCTGGACAAATAAAACAGCCCTTGCAGTTTACTCCATCTTCAAATTTATCTTCAGCATAATCTAATTCGCAACGCCTACACGTATACGGAGTGCTTTTCGAATAAAATCCAATCGGTCTCTCCGTATTGACAACGATGGTAAAAAAATCTTTGATTGCCGGTGATTTAACCATCAAAGAAAATAAACGTCCATTAAACAATCAAATAACCACTGTCCCTTTTAATTAATATTCATTCATTAACTATTTCCAATTTCCTTGTCGAATTCTATATATATATATCGATATATTGATTTCTAGTGATCAAAAGTTTCAAAAATATTCTAACTCCTTAAATTTGCGGAAAATTTTGCTAGCACCTCCTTTGTACCGAACAATAGCTCAAACCCCAACTCGCCTCTCTAGGCCCTTTCCATTCAAAAAGAAAGTAAAAAATCCAAGTGGCTTGCCCAATAAGCTCATAAAATCTCATATGGAATTGAAACATGTACCTTTTTGTCGGGCACTCAAATTATAATCTTCATTCACTTCATCCCAAACCTATCTAATATACAGACACCTTCATTTTCACTTTATTTCAATCCATACAACTATTTGGATTTAATCGCATTCAATTCCACTAATAAATTCTTTAATTAGTCCAATTACTTTATTCACTTATAGTTTGAAACAGTAGCGTTCAAACGTATTTTAATCCACTTATAAACAAATCGAATTTCATTTATAACTCAAGCCTCATATTCGATTTCAAATTCTACTTTATAAATCCAATTTACTTGGCCCACGTTAAGTTCCATTCAAATTTCCATTAACAAACCTCTTTTATAAATTGGTTAATATCATTCCATAATCCAAATCTGATTCTTTCATCAAAAATCACTTAATTCACACCCCTTGAGTTCGTATACATTTGATAACTCAAATCCGGATTTTTCAAATAAGAAATCGGATTTTATTCACTTAAAATCCTTTTTATTTATTATATAAACCATTATGATTTATAAATGATTTTACAGCAACTTTTCTAAAATTTGATTTTGATATAACTCAAAATCTATAAAACAAAATCTATAAAACAAAATCCAAAATTTTCCTCTTCCATTAGAAAATTATTATTCAATAGGTCCAAATGTTTTTTGTTTCATCGAATTCCGACTTATATTGAGTTTTATACACTCAATTGAAGTTCGAATCGTCAAATTATGAACTAGCGCCTTGCAATGAGTTCGTTTTAATTAAATTTGATAATAACGTTTAAACTTCGTTTAGTAATTAAATTTCAATTCCACTTTCAATATTTTAAAATAAACTCATTATCCAAATCCAGGTTAACAATCCTGATTTCTCAAACTCGTCAATTACTTTATCATATTCACACTCAGTTATAAATCAAACTCCAATTTTCTATATTTAATTCCAATTCACATGGAATTAGATTATTAAAATTCGACATAATCAAATTCCAATTATGAATTATCTTTATGGGAAAAATCAATTAGTTCAACCTCCTTTACTATTACAAACTATATTGTCCCTTGATAATTGTGAAGTCGTTCAAGTTGGGGTATTTTATTTACCTCTCAGACCTTGATCGACAACATTCTTATCTTGAGACAAATAAGAGTTTGTAATACAAAACCGACTCTTCTTATCATAAAAATACCATATTCTATCTCATTTAAACATATGATTTTTAAATGTCAATTCTTATATTTGGAAAAAAATCATTTTCAATCTATTCAATGAAAATTACTTCATTTCATTTATAAAGATGGTTTATAAATCACTTCCTTATTTTATATTAACCAACTTCCATATTTAAACTCCATTTGGAACTATCTTCCACATTATCCAACGACAATAAATATCAATTGTAAATTAACTTCCTTTTTTATAATTTAAACATGCTTTCATTTAAAAGTCCATTTTTTATTTCAATTCCTATTTGGGATGTTTTATTATCATAGCTTATATATATAAACATAGCATCTATTTGCTTTTTTAATCTTAGATTTTATTATTTATCAAAAACAAATTCCAATAATTTTTTTGGAAATAATTTATTTCATATATTCGACATAGTCGAATTCAAACCATAAATCTGTATGGATTTATTCCAACTTTATTTATATTCCGAACATCAGAAATGGTTTTATTGTTTTCTTTTGAAACGACTCCTAATTCACCTTTTTAAATTCACATTTGAAGTTATATAATCCAATACCCCATGATAATTATTCATTTCCATTTATAACCCTCTTTTGTAAGTTTCATTTCTTCTTTTAAATATTAAATGAGTTTCGATTCTAATTCCATTAGAAATTCAATTTCTACTATGGAAAATAAATTTCCCTTTTTAGAATCATATTTGAATTTGCATTTTTAAATTATCTGATGATAATTTTTATATTCAGTTCTAAACGTTGTTAATAAATTCAGCTGCTTTCTTTTAAAAAACAAGTTAATATTTCTCAGTTCATTTGAAATTCCATTCCTATTTCGAAAATTAAAATTTTCCTTTTTAAATATAGAAATCCATTTTTATAATATTTTTAAATATCAATATCTAGGGCCAGTGATATTCAAACATCCAAAACACACAATTTCCAATCACACGTTTTCAGACACATCATAGATGATAATATATATAGAAACAAGCAATTATAAATTTTGAGGAATCCCGTTGGATCCCTCCAACCTGTTTTCCTGCATCCACAGATGTCAGACAATATAAATAATACCAATCCTGCTTCAAGGAAAAATATCGCGGTATAGAAGATCATCCACTCATATATCGTGGGGAGATAGGGTAATCTGCTAATGATACTATAGGCATCCGCTAATGGTACTTCGGGAAATATCCAATATATACATAATAACCACAATCACTAAGCCTAAATAACTAATATATATAATAACCACAATTCATGAATAAACAGCAATACAACCAATCACCCAACAAATAGCATATAAATATTTTTATTAAATAAAAATTTAGTTATAATAAATTATAATCGAATCAAAGAGTGAGTTATATTTCTTTATATTAAGTTAAATATACAAGTTTTATAAATCTTTATGTTGATAACAAATTTCTAAGGATAATGGCAACATCTCTTGGAAGCCCTAATTCGAATTTAACCTCAATCAGATATGAATATGAAATTGCTGAAGAAGATGTGACTGAAGAGCATTGGCAGGAGGTTAGACGTAGAAAAGGTAAGAACCCTATAACGGAAGAGAGGAGAGATACTGGTTCACACTGGAGGAGACCTGATTTTAGATCAAAATTGCAAGGCATCAAAATTGGCAATACGTCCAGATCATGGGCTCAAGCGTTAGCGGGGAATAACAGAATCAATGGAGGAGTGGAAATCTGTAATTTTGAGACATATGAGAAAGGAATCTATGCGGATTTGGATGGTCCAGTTTTTGATGAAGCAAATAAAATGTGGAATAACTCGATTTATATATACTTAACTGGGAAGAGACCTTATTACATTCATTTGAATGCATACATCAAAGGGGAGTGGAAGCCTACAGGAAGCTGGGAGATTTTTGCTCGAGAAAATGGTTTTTACCTTGTAAAATTTAAGAATGAATTTGATTGTAAGAGATTTCTTGATGAAGGTCCGTAGTTCATGGATAGCAAACTAATCTTCATCAAGAAATGGGAACCAAATTTCAGACTTGAACGAGATATGCTTGAAAATCATCTGATTTGGGTTTGGATGCCTAACCTAGATTTAGCTCTATGGAATGCGCGTGGTATCAGTAAACTTGCGAGGTTACTTGGTACGCCTCTAGCAATGGATGATTACACAAAAAACATTAAGAGATTGAAATATGCAAGAGTACTAGTGGATATGATGAGTTTAAAAAACAGGTGAGAGCGAAGGACAGACATGGGCATGTTTATCTGCAGAAGATTGAGTATGAATATGTACCTCCGATATGCAAACATTGCATATGTTTTGGTCATGAGACTGAACATTGCTGCGCAGTGCCTAAGGTCAAACAATTTTGGCAAATAAAAGAAAATGCTACACTAGACACAACCATTAATATAGACATAGAAAATAATACACATACGAAGACTGTAGAGGATACTGTTAACGTGTCTGATAAGAGCACTACTAATATTTACATGCCAAAACAGGTAGATAATTTACATAATATGGCAACACCCAATGAAACTTCTAATTCTGCATGCCAAATGGAAAGAGGGACTCATTCACAGATGGTGGACGAGGAGAGTTCTGGTGAGGCAGTGCAGTTGAATTCTGAGGATCCTGCACAGGTAAAAAATCAGAATATGTCAGACACTCCTATAAATGTTGAACAACTAAAAGACTTGGAAATAAATTTGACAAGCGAGGATGATGACATAGAAGATAGAAATGAAAATGCTGGAAAATACATAAAGCCAAATAAGGAATATATACAACAATTCAGGAAAGGGGAAGACAAGAAAAACACGATGACGAACTCGTATGGACCTACTCCTAGGTTAACGAGGAGCAGCTCCACCACCTCTAAATGTCAATAATTAGTTGGAATGTTAGAGGTTTGAATGGTGACTTTCGCCAGTTAGACCTCGACAATATTAGAAGGAATCATGATCCTTCTATGTTAAGTATTCTTGAGAGCAAACTTGAAGATGATAATATTAACTTTTTCACTGCAAGTTTTGGAGACGAATGGAAATATGTTCATAATAATGACACTGGTTGAAAAGGCAGAATTCTATGTATGTGGAGAAAATCTATTTGGCAAATGCAAGTTATTGACAAAGACACTCAAAAATTACTTTGCTTGCAAATAATACAGGGGGATTAATTATGCATTTCACTGTAGTTTATGCAAGTAATTCAGCTGCAGGTCGATCCAGTTTATGGGAGAAAATTAAACAACTATCCAATGTAATTAACACACCATGGTTGATAATGGGAGGTTTTAATGCAGTTCTTAATTCTGATGAAAAAAGTGGAGGACTTACATTGAGAGTTTCACAGCTAGAAGAGGTGCTGGACTGTTGGAACCCATCCACACAGGCCTAAAATTCACTTGGAGGAGTGGGGAAAGTAAGAAAATATCATGTAAATTGGACAGAGTCCTTGTTAATGCTAACTGCATTAATAAATTTCCAGAAATTAAAATTCTGCACAATTCTACGAGTGATCATAGTCCCCTTCTAATTAATTTGATTGAAAAAGAGGAGAATGCAAAAGGCAAGCCTTTCAAATATGTTAATGACTGGTTTTTGAAAGACGGGTATAAGGAAGCTGTGGACTTCAATAAATGTGTGTTACAACCAAGTTGTGCATCTTACATTTTACTACAACTATTAAAATTTGCAAAAACAAGACTGAAGAAGTGGAACAAGGAAAGACCAAAAGATAATGATCAAATTCTGAAGCTGGAAAGCAGCATTGAAGACTGTCTAAAGCAAATTGATGAAGGCAAAGCAAATGATTCAACATGGACGAAGTACTATAATGCTCAAAACAATCTAAAAGAGCTGCTCAAAGCTAAAGCTATTGAATTAAAACAAAAAGAGAAAGAGCAATGGCTGACGGAAGGAGATGAATGCACAAAATTTTTCTGCACTAAAATGGCTATCCAAACTCAAATGAATAATAATTTTCAATTGATAAATCCAGATGGTTCTTGGTCTAATGACAAGAACATAATGGAATCTGTAGTTTTAAACTATTATTCTAATCTATATAATGGCATTTGTGAAACTAACTTACCCCGTATCCATTGCAGACGGCTGGTCAATGAAAGTGGGAGGAGGATGCTGGGTAACAGGGTCAGCGACATTGAAGTTTGGGAGGCTGTCCGATCCATCCCTATTGATGCATCCCCGGGTCCCGATGGCTTAGGATCCAATTTCTACATAAGGCACAGGGAAGTCCTGCAAAAATATGTTATTGATTTAATTCAAGAAGCTTTGGACACAGGGAAAATTCTGAAGGAAATAAATCACACATTCATATGTCTCATTCCTAAAATCAAAAATCCCACCAGAATTGAAGAATACAGACCCATTGCTTGCTGTAATGTTATCTATAAAATATTAAGCAAGGTACTGTGCAACAGAATGAAGAAAATATTACCAGACATCATTGCCGAGTCTCAGAGTGCATTTATTAAAGGGCGTAGTATTTTAGAGAATTCATTTCTGGCACATGAGATGGTAAGAAATTTCAATAAGCAAGGCGCTGATAAATTTTGCATGAAAGTGGACCTCCATAAAGCGTATGATAAAGTCAATCGTAACTTCATCATACACATGCTCTTGGCTATGGGATTTCTAAGAAAATTTGTTAATCTTATCAAGGAATGTATTGAATCCCCTACTTTCTCTATATTGATTAATGGTGTTCCTAAGGGACATATTAATTCAAATCGAGGTATCAGGCAAGGAGATCCTCTTTCTCTGTACCTTTTCACGATTGCGATGGATTATTTTTCTTTGCAAATGGAGTTAGCAGAATTTGAAGGTAACATCCAGCCTATTTATAATTTTCAATCAAGTCTCATACATTTGCTTTATGAAGACGATTTGATTATCTGTACTAAGGCTTCAAACAAAACTGCTGGAACTATTAATAGAATTTTTGGTGAACTGGACAAGTTTGTGGGTTTAAAGATGAATGAACAAAAATCCAAATGTTATTTTAATAAATTTTGCAAATGCGAAGATGTCATAAAAAGAATTTTGGGTGTTGAAGAAGGTGAATTACCAGTGAAATACTTGGGAGTTCCCTTATCCAATAATAAAATCACGGACAGAGAATGTGCAGCTCTGATTTCTAATATAAGAGAGAAATTACAAGGATGGAGCTTAAAACTATTATCGTTTGCTGGTAGAATTGAACTGATTCACACAGTCATTCATCCAAAGGTCAGTTTTTGGATGTAGTCTTTCCAGATACCAGATACCTCAATAAATAAGATTGAAAAGGTGTGTGCGGATTTCATTTGGAAGGGGGGATGCATTATATAAATTTTTCTGATTTTTGCAGACCGAAAAATGAAGGTGGTGTTGGTTTAAGAAACTTTCGAGATATGAGACAAGTTTTTATTCTAAAACAGGGTTGGAAAATTATTCAATCTGACTGTTTATGGGCTAGATGGATGAGAGGGAGATATTTAAAAGGAACTTTTTGGCATGCAAGTATAGACAATAATGCATTGGCCAATTGGAAAGCGTTTCTCAGAATTAGAAGCATGTTAGCAAAAAATTGCGAACGCGAATTTGCAAAAGGAACAGAAACAGATTTATGTCTTGATCCATGGATAGACGGTGAAGCTTTGATAGATAAACTAGGCTGGGACACATTCTCTGCTTATCGTTGTCCAGCCTCTAAGGTGAACGAACTGATAGTTAATAACGATTGGAGATGTGAAAAATTACCGTGTAATGTCGAAATTAAAGATAAAATCAAGGGAATACCACAGTTTTTTAACAGGGACGCTGATATATGGAGATGGAAACATAATAAAGATAGATTCACTACTAAAACAGCATGGGAAAACACTCGAAACAGAGGAAACGTGGTGAATTGGAGCTCAGCTGTTTGGGATTCTACAATTAGTCCTAAAATGTCTATCACTTTGTATAAGGCTATACTACAACGCCTTCCTACCAGAGATAGATTAAGCAATTGGGGAATCACTAATGATAAGCAATGTGTTCTATGTCATAATAATGAGGAAAATCACGATCACCTTTTCTTTGCATGTGATTATTCGAAGGTTGTCTTACAGTACTGCTGTAGCTATTACTCAACTTCAATTGAAGGCAGTCAAATTCAGGAAATAGTCAATTACCAGTCCTTCGACAATCATGTGGTAATTCTGGAGGCCAAAATCAAGCGCTCCATCGCTGCATGCATTGTGTGGATGATTTGGAGAGAGAGAAATCGCATAATTTTTGAAAAGAAAGAGAGAAATGCGTTAGACTTGAGTAAATTGCTGGTAAACGAAATCAAAATCACGAGTAAAAGGAGTAGTAAGCTCACCGATAGCTTGAGACGCAGACAAGATGGATATGGAGAAGAGGATCATCGATTGGCAACGGAAGGAATTCTCGGAACCAGCTAAACGAATGTGGAGCTTCCGCCATTGGAGTAATCTGGAGGTATACGAGAAGACACTGGAGTGGGATAATGAGTAATTCTTTGTTTAATTAAGTTATGTATAATTTAGTGTGGCACGTGGGCTAATAGCCTTGATGTAGATAATGTTTGGCACTAGTTGCCCAATAAAATTTAAACAATTTCCAAAAAAATAATAATAATCAAAGAGTGAGTTTCACTCACCTGATTTATTTGTGTTGAATATCCTATTAAATCCTGTAACATTGCAGCTATGAATCATCTCAAGTGAATCTACCTAGCACCCATGATAATTTATTTTATTATCGATTTATCATTTATTTATTTTAAATTAATTATCGACACAAATAATAAATAAATTCTCTTATGTATTTTAAATTCCAAAAATGAGTACCTTACATCCTATTCTGTCCAGGATGCTACAACTCCTTCGTACCAGCAATCACTTTACCTAAACTCCAATTGCAGCGTCATCCATTTCCCTCAGCACCGATCAATACCACTGCAACATATCCTCAAATACCTACCGTGCATTAATGCCCTCATCACCTCACAACTTTGGCCTCTCCTTTTTTTCCAATACTTACCGACTGAACTCAACATTTCTCTCACTGCCAAAATCCCTAAATTTCACATAGTTCATGCCTTTGTTGTAGCTCATCAGTACACTAATCCAGTTTCTTTCATTCTTGAACCCTACACTCAACTCCTCCTCTAATAGTCACCGGCAATTACCCCAGTCAACTCCAATCACCCTCTATACCATTTGAATAGCATTTCCATCCAATAGTTCGAGTATCACTTAGTCCCCTTCAACCATAAGCTCCACACTATCCCGATAAACCCACTTCCGAACTCCACAACATTTTCCCAAAATCACACCATCTAAATCACAGTCCAAACTCCTTCAATAACCTGCACCCAAAAACCGATCTCCTCTTTACATCACAAAACTAAAAACCAACTACTAAATGTTCCCCAATCCATCAGCCCTTCCCTGTAACCAGACAACTCCACCATCCAACTGTCAACCGAACTCCACTGTTATCTTATCGCACCCTCAACAATGACATCGACAACCCCTTTTACAACCCAGCGTGAAAAAAGACAATGAAGTCCCCTTTCTACTTGTAAATCGTGAATCACAAGTGCTTAGATTGGCATTAGCTTCAGATAATCACGCGGTCTTCGATTGCGATTCAGCTAAATCGCGAGCTCCACCATTTAATTCATTCCGTCGAACTCGAGTATCTTTGATTTTGATTTGAATTTCAGTTTGATCCTTTTTTTAATTATTTAATGCGGTGGAAATCGATTCACAGTTGACTGGAAGAAATGATGGAAGGTAGAGAAATTAGAAGAGGATTCCACAGTTTTGAAGTTAATTTCTGAAAAGGAAATGAAAACAGAAGGGTAGGAGTCGAGTTATTTATAAAGGAGAAGGGGGACATTTCGTACGCAGCCATTAAATCTATGTTTCTTTGATTTGGAGGGAGGGAGACAAACTTTCATCTCGAGGAAAGGAGGCTGCGATGTTGGTTGGCTAAAGTGATAAATTTAAATTTTATATTGTTTTAATATATTACACCAAAATATCTTCTAGTCCCTCATTCTAATTTCTGAACCGCTGTTTAATCGTAATGACTTACGTTCTCCAACGTTATTCTCTGCTCTGAACTTAATATAATGAGTTCTGAAATTTAATACAATTTTATAGAGATGATATCATTTTAAATTGACGATTCTAAATTAAATTAAATCGATAAACATATATATCAATTTCAAAACAATTAAATGTATAGATAATAAATGATTATTATCGTTCTAACCCAATATACAATTTATATTGATCTACTATATTGTTTAGATTCAGTTTTTAACTGCAAATTCAATTGTTTTCGTTTCGTATTACGATAATTCAATATATCCGATATTAAATCGTATATCAATTATTAAATCGATAAATTCAATAAAAATCCATTTATTGATTCAAATCAATATTTAAAAATAAATTTAAATATTCAAAATAAATTGATTAAAAATCCGGGATGTTACATTTGGTGAATCGAATGTTTTGCACGATGATGATTGTGGCTTCGAAGTAAATTCAAGCAGGAATATCGAAGCATTGTGAAGTGTTCGTTGATCGTCGAAATGCAATGAATGTGAAGACGACTCAAGGTTGTGAGTTCATGGATAATGGTTACTCGAGAAGTCATTTGAGCTTATGAACACTCATCAAGTTGGATGGCTAGAGATATCGAAGGCCAAGGAATTATCGTTAGTCAGAGGTTCTAGCGGACTCAAAGCAGGGGTATAATAGGAATGCCTAAAATACTAGATGTTAGCTGGTCAAGTACCCTGGGTATCGTGGAAAGACCTAGTTGTCTTCGTTGAGTAAGGCAAACATACAAGTTGATAATGTATGGAGTTTTGCTAGAATCGGGGTGCCATTAGCCCTTGACAAATGGGATGTCGTAGCTAATCATACGAGTAACGATGGTTTCAAGGTAGGATTGGCGATGATAGCCAGAGTCATAGATGATGATTGTTTTGCTTGTATCGTCTTGAGTAAGTTGTCCGACGTCGAAGGATATATCTCTTGAGTGCCTGTCTGATGTTGGCCTAGGCCTTTGGGGATTGTGCTTAGGGGATGTCGATATTGATTAGGGTGGTCTACATTTGATTAATGATTGCCATGAATGTACTGTTTGTTTTCCCTTCGGTTGTTTGTAAAGGTTGTCACTATCAGATGTGGGGGAGACGGGTTTGAGTTCTTTGTTGATGTTGGTAGATTAGATGGCTGATTTACCTATTTCTCATATACTTTATTTATGATGTTAGATAGTTGTTTTATCACTTATTAAGACTATTGCCTGACTCAAGGTTTTATGTCTCCCTTTTTTTTACCTTGGGCTATTCATTCATGTGATGAATGGGTAGACTGAGTAGCAGGTGACAGGTAGTAGATCTTGATGAGGATGATGCTGCTGAGCGACGACGAGCAGGAGGCTGGCATATTATTTCCTACTATCTACTATTATTGTTTTCCGTTGTTTGATGTATTCTCTGAGTGACTTGTAGTGAGGCATTTTATACACACTCATATGGTATATCCCAGTGTTGCATGGATAACTCACGATGATATAAAAAGTTTAAGATTCTGCTCAATTATGCTTCACTATTGTTGCCTATTGTATATGTTCTATTATATTTTTTCTCTACGCTGTGAGTTTTACAATAGGTTTCGCTTGTATTTATCTTACCTTGATGATTGTCCATAGCTGCCTGGCTCGCCTTTCAACGCATTATTCCTCTTGTTAAGTGCGGGAGTTATGGACAGTCATCACATTTGGTTCAGAGCTCTGGTTAATCAATTTTAGCTAATGTTCGAAGATGTAATAACGTATGAGAGACATATTTATAGATTTCTAATGGATGTATACTATATTTTTGTGTATAGTATAACAGCGCTTGAACTCCATTTGCAGTTTATCTCATATATGGACTAATCATTCTATTTTTAGATTTAGAATGAGTCTTCGAGCTACATGAGGCACTTCTAGGGGGAGACTTTTTCTGGAGGGGGTGATGGCGGTATACCAGATTACCCAGCTATGTTAGAGGCTATGATGGCAGCGAACATGAGTAGGGTACCCGCTCCAGGAGCAACCGCGGTAGATGTTGGTGTTCAGGTGCAGGTACCAAGGGTGGTTGACTTCGCAAGGCTATGTAAGGACTTCACTGCTTTTGGTGGAAAACCGTTTAAGGGGACAGAGATGACTATAGAGATTCAAAGGTGGCTTAACACTTATACACGGATATTTGGAGGCTTGGGTATTGAGGATGCGACTAAGAGGAAGCTTGAATCGAGACAACTACAGGGCAGAGCTAGGTATTGGTGGAACTCTTTCACTCTAGAGACCCCAGAAGATGAGATCACATGGGATTAGTTTCGTGTCAAGTTTGATACGAAGTTTATTCTACCACCCAAAAGTCAGTTCTGTTTAAGGAGTTTGTTGAGCTAAAACAAAATGGTCAACCAGTGTTCGATTATGTTTCTGATTTTGAAGCTTTGTCCAAGTATTCTCATTCGTATGTCGAGACTCCTTATCAAAAGAACGAGAAGTTCATCATGAGCTTGTGTGCCGCTTGGTTTGGAACCCGAGATATGTGATAGACCTTTTGTTGTGACTAATCTGGTCGGGGATTCGTCCAGTTTGTGTATGTTTTGTCGTGGTCTAGTGTCATCGAGCCATGGTTTCTCTTTTGTGTGTGACTGCATTGTTTTGAACTTCACTGGGTTTCAGATCATTTTGGGTATGGAATGGCTCAAGAGGTATGCAACAAAAGTGGATTGCGAAAAGCTCGAGGTGACAGTCGGGAATGTGGAAGGGCGAGTGGTGGTGATTCGATGTAAACCCGAAGATGGGGTCTTCGTAAAAATTTTGTAGTCGCTTGTGATTCCACAGGAAGCCTTGTCATCTGTTCGGATCGCTAGTGAGTTTAATGATGTCTTTAACAAGGTCAAAGGGTTGCCACCACATCGTGAGATCGAATTCAGAATCGCTTTATTCCAAGGTGCTAAACCTATCGTCATGCGACTTAGGAGAATGGTGCCTAAGGAATAGTGGGAGTTAGAGGTGCAAATACGTGACCTTTTGGGAAAAGGATTCATTCGGAGGTGTGTATCTGAATGGGGTGCACCAGTTGTTTTTGCAATCAAGACTGATGGATCTTTGAGAATGTGTGTGGATTATCGTGAACTGAACAAGGTGACCCAAAAGAACAAGTATTTGTTGCCAAGCATATATGACTTGTTCGATTAGCTTCACAAGGCCAAAGTGTTTTCTCAGATGGATCTGGCAATGGGATTCCACCAGTTGAGGGTGGCAAAGGATAGAGTGTCGAAGACTACTTTTAGGACACCATCTGGTTTCTTCGAATGGTTGGTGATGCCATTTAGGTTGACTAATGCGCCATAATTTTTCGTGATCTTATGAATAGGGTATTCAGAGATCAGTTGAACAAGTTTGTGCTTGTGTTTGTTGATGATATTCTGGTTTACTCCCGGAATGAAGAAGAGAATAAGACGCACTTGCAAGTTGTTTTGGAAATCTGGCGAAAGCATCAGCTGAGAGCTAAGTTTTCGAAGTGTCACTTCTGGAAGAGCGAAGTGAGGATCTTAGGCCATGTTGTTTCTAGAAACGGTATAGCGGTGGATCTCGCTAAGGTTGCAGCAATCCAAGATTGGGATAAACCTAAGAATGCGACAGATGTTAGGAGTATCCTTGGATTGGTGAGAACAAAAAACGTGATGGAAAGCTTGTCGAGATCATTCATAATTTGGAACAAGAGGACAAGGAATTCAAAGTTGATCGAGATGGTTGGCTTCATAAGAAAGGATTACTGGTTGTTCCTGACATTGATGGATTGAGAGATAATGTTCTGAGGGAGTGTCATCACGCGTAATTGACGATTCATCCTGGTGGTAACAAGATGTATTAGGATATGAATTGGGCTTACTACTGGGAGGGGATGAAGAGGGCTATTGGAAAATTTATTTCCAGAAGTATGAACTGTCAGTTGGTGAAAGGTGAATAGAAGAACCCGAGTGGGCTGCTTTAGCCATTGGAAGTTCCTACGTGGAAGTGGGAGCAGATATCGATGGATTACCTAGAACCAGGGCAGAAAATGAAGGGGTTTGGGTCATCAAGGATCGTTTGACCAAAAGCGCAAGGTTTATTCTTGTCAGATCGACCAAGACAACATCGAAGTTGGCTGAGCTTTATATTAAATGGATATTTCGATTCCACGGTATCCCGAAGAGCATAGTGAGTGATCGAGATCCACTGTCCACCAGTGGATTTTGGAAGAGTTTGCAAGAGACTTTGGGAACTGAGTTGTGTTTGAGTATGGCTTATCATCCCCAGACCGATGGTCAGACCGAGTGGTTTAACCGATTTTTGGAAGATCTCCTTAGAGCTTGTGTATTGGTTTTTGGGGGATCATGGGAAGACCATCTACATCTAGTTCATTTTGCGAATAACAACAACTATCAATCGAGTATTGGGATTGCACCATACGAGGCATTGTATGGTAAACTATGTAATTCTCATGCATGTTGGTTAGAAACTGGAGATAAGTTGATGCTTGGGCTAGAGATAATCAGGGAGACATTGGATTGTAGCGAGATCGTTCGACAACGAATGAAGCCATCCCAAGATCATCATAAAAGTTATGCCGATAAGCGTCGTGAGGATTTGGAATTCGACATTGGCGATATGGTTGTCGTGAAGATTTCTTCTTTGAAGAATGTTGTTCGATTCGAAAATAGGGGAAGTTAGCCCCAAGGTACGTTGGACCTTTTTCGATAGTCATGAAGATTCAAAAGCCCGCATATAAATTGGATTTACCCGAGATGATGTCGAGTGTGCACAATGTTTTCCATGTGCTGTTTCTACGGAAGTGTGTGCATGATTCGAATGTGGTGGTATCTCCGAAACAGTACGAAAACCTAGAAGTCGAGTCCATAGTTATGATACCTCGTAAGCCACTTCGCGTTGTGGGGAATGGCACAAAACAACTTAGGAGGAAGACGATTAAACTACTCAAGGTGTAGTGGAGCGAGGATGATGACGATTGTATGTGGAAACGAAAGATAATATGATGACAATCCATCCAGAACTCTTCATTGGTATGAATCATTAATGTCGTGTCACCCTTACACCATTGTAACTTAGACTATTCGATAGAATTCCGCATGCTAGGTTAAGGCTATAGATGCATGGCTTGATGGATGCTAGCTTGGATGGTAAATTGGCTGTTTGTGGATGATCGACATGCAGAATTGTTTTGGTTGCTCGTGTTTATTTGGAATTTCAGGGGCGAAATTCCTAAGGGAGGAGAATGTAATGACTCGCATTTTATGTATCAAAGAATCGTAAAATATTATTATTTAATTCACTAAGGGTTGGATCATTCTCATATTTTGATATGTTGGCTATGGGGATGTGAGACATGTCCACAATATTTATCAATTTTATTTGTGACCATTTTGCCCTTGTTAGTATAGGCATAACTTTAGACTAGGATCGAATCAGGTGTCGGGATTGATATCACTGGAAAGGAAATGGTGTTGCCAATTCCGTATCACATTAAAGATTTGGTTCAACGGTTTGGGGGAATCGTTGTTTTAGTGCTACACAATTTATGGACAGGCTAATTAGCCATTAGTGGGGCGATTAGGGAGGCCCATTAGTGGGTTGATGGTTTGGCTATAAATAGAGGGTAGACGCAAGGGGAAAGGGTTACTTTCTTCATTTCTCATTTGGTTGGGGTTTGAGATTCTCCCTACTCCAATCAAATACATCTCTCCTCCATTAAAATCATAGATCGGATTAGAAGATTGAAGATATACATCAATGAAGGTTAAGTCTACATCAGGGGGAGAAGATCGCATCAATTTGTGAGATTTGAAGATCGTTTTTCGCTGTCCGGATTGGAGATTAGTCGTTTTCAAGCTATTTTGATGATTTGGTGAGTGATAAGCATCTCTCGCATGGAAGTGAGTGATAAGTATATGGGTTATTTGATCTCATTTTCATCATTTTAAGTTGTTTTCACCTAGATCTACATCATGATATGTTTATTTTCATTCGAATCACCATAGGATCTAATCTAGCAACCTAAATCGGCGAATTTCTTTGTTAAATCATGTGTTATTGCAAGTTAGATCCATTTGTTTAATTCGTTATTGTTTATCATGAATTTGGTGAATTTATTATGTTTGAATGATGAATAATAGTTGTGTTAATGCTTGTTGATGGTTTGGTATGATTGTTTGGTGAATCAAATGTTTGGCATGAGTTCTGAATTGGATTGGAGTTGGATCGGACGGAAAATCGTATGGATCAGACATTTCCATGGATCAGACATATCTATGGATCATACATTTCCATGGATCAGACATTTCCATGGATCAGACAATTCCATGGACTAGACATTTCTATGGATCGTGTATTTCCATGGATCGGGCATTTCCATGGAGCGGGCATTTCCATGGATCGGGCATTTCCATGGAGCGGGCATTTCCATGGAGCGGGCATTTCCATGGAGCGGGTATTTCTATGGATCTGGCATCCATGGTTCGGACAGGGTGCTATGGCATGGATATGGCATTTCCATGGATCAGACATTTCTAAGGATCGAGCATCCATGGATCGGGTAGAGCGCTATAGGATGGACCGTATAGGTTTTCTGGATGGACCAGACATGTTTTTCTGGATGGACCGGACAAGTTTTCTGGATGGAATGGACATGTTTTTCACCATGGATCGGGTGTGTTTTTCACCATGGATCTTCATGATCTGGACATTGGATCAGGCAAGTATATTTGGTGGATTGAATATCAACCAAACAATGTATGTTTTTGGGTCGACGATGGTCATGGCTTCGACGTGAATTCAAGGAGGAATATTCAAAGTGTTGTGAAGTGTTCGTTAAGCGTCGAAATGCAACGAATGTGAAGACGACTCAAGGTTGTGAGTTCATGGAGAATGGTTGCTTGAGAAGTCGCTTGAGCTTATGAACAATAATCAAGTTGGACGGCTAGAGATATCAAAGGCCGAGGAATTATCCTTGGCTGGAGGTTCTAGCGGACTCAAAGCAGGGGTATAATAGGGACGCCTAAAAGACTAGATGTTAGCTGGTTTAGTACCCTAAGTATCGTGGAAAGACCTAGTTGTATTTGTTGAGTATGGCAAACATACAAGTTGAAAATGTATGGAGTTTTGCTAGGACTGGGGTTACCATTATCCCTTGACAAATGGCGTGCCGTAGCCAGTCATAGGATTAACGATGGTTACAAGGCAGGAATGGCAGTGATAGCCAGAGTCATGGATGATGATTGTTTTGCTTATATCATCTTGAGTAGATTGTCCTATGTCGAAGGAGATATCTCTTGAGTGCTTGTCTGATGTTGGTTTAGGCCTTCAAGGATTGTGCTTGGGGGATGCCGATATCGATTAGGGTGGTCTACATTTGATAAATAATTGCCATGAATGTACTGTTTGTTTTCTCTTTGGTTGTTTATAAAGGCTATCACTGTCAGATGTGGAGGAGACGGGTTTAAGTTCTTCTCTGTTGATGTTGGTAGATTAGATGGTTGATCTACCTATTTCTCATATATTTTATTGATGTTAGGTAGTTGTTTTATCGCTCACTGAGACTATTTTCTGACTCAAGATTTTATGTCTCCCTCTTATTACCTTGGGTTTTTCATTCATGTGATGAATGGGCAGACTGAGTAATAGGTGACAAGTAGTAGATCTTGACGAGGATGATGCTGCTAAGCGACGATGAGCAGGAGGCTGGCGTATTATTTCCTACTATCTACTATTATTGTTTTCAGTTGTTTGGTGTATTCTCTGAGTGACTTGTAGTGAGAAATTTTGTACACACTCTTATGGTATATCCCAGTGTTGTATGGATAACTCATGATGATATGGAAAGTTTAATTTTCTACTCAATTATGCATCACTATTATTGCCTATTGTATATGTTCTATTATATTTTATCTATATGATGTGAGTTATACGACAGATTCGCTTGTATTTGTCTTAACTTGATGATCTTCCGTAGCTGCCTGGCATACCCTTCCTCTTGTTAAGTGCGGGAGTTATGGGCAGTCGTCACATAAATGGTTTTAAATGAAATATTAAACGGTATACGAATGAGTGGAAAGTTCTCTGGAAGTTTCTTGGTTATTATCTAGGTGTTATGTAAGGGCATGCTTAGGGATAGGCCCTTAACCTATCTTAGGGAAGTATTAAGTGGTTAGGAGTTCACCCGTGATTACAACTAGAGAGTAACGTGGGGTCCATTGGCAGGGTCTTAAATGGAGTTAGTGTCTACCTAAACCCGGTATTAAGTGGTTGATTACTATCTCTCGCATTACGTTAAGAGAATATTTATATAGCATAACCTACTAGGAGTTGCAATCTTAAATGACCAGGGTCCGCCAAATGTTATTAAGTGATCGTAGGAATTCACCTATATTTATAATGTCCTTAAGTGATCAAAAGGGTTTGCCTTTTTTCATAAAATGTAGAAATCGTATATATATATGATGTAACGTCATGTATTTTTGGTCGTTTAACTGTGAACGTTTAAAACATTTAAATATTGAATTTAAAGTTAAAATAAAGGTCCATACGGAATTTATCTATTTTATTTGTGAAATAAGAATTTTTTATCGATAAACATTTGTGTTTGAAATCGATTAATCATTTAATCGATATTATTAATGTGTGAAAATAATGATGTTTCAAACAATCTCAGAATTCAATAAAACTAATTCCATCGGATCCATAATAGTGTATTATTATCGGATTTTGAATTTCGTAGCGTTTGGATTTATCGATTAAACATATGATCAGTAAACACCTAGAAATAATCAAATCAAATCAATTTAAATCATCGATTTAAATTGATATCTTCTCCATACGATCAAACTAGGCTTCGAAAACTATTCCAGTGCGTTCAGAATAATGGTACAACCCTAAGAATGTTGGTTGCTACGCTAAGTTTGAAGTTCGAAATCATGTGATATTTTAATTTAAATAGGAAATCACATCAGTTTAACTTACTATAAAATATAAATATAAATGGGGTACGACCTATCCTTTACAACACAAACTTATCTATAACTTAGCTCCTTCTTTTTTCTAATCGCGAACTATATGTTGCCTCCCTTCACTTCTAAGTAAAACATGAAATTAAAAGTGCGTACGATTGTTTCCTTTGCACCAATAAAACAATGACCATAGTCTTTGTATTCTGCCCTTCTAAACAAAAGAAATGAATTTAGTCCTCTCTGCCTTTTTTTCTTCTTTCCCAGTTAAATCGGAATCAAAGCCTCTGCATAAAAAAGGAAAACGAAAATTGCGATATTCCCTAAAGCTCGACATCGATGCTGGAGTGCTCGCGATTGCAGCAAGGAGGGAAGGGGGATTTGGTCGTGGTTTTTTCACGGGATGAGGGGAGAACGTGATTGAAAACCGCCAGATCCGCTAAAGCTTGTCGATGTACTGGAGATTCTCGCGACTCAGGAAGGCCGGAGATGGGATTTAAGGGCAACTGGAGTGTGCGTTGTCCTGATGATGGATGGGGTGGAATTGAGGGTATCGGAGGTGATGAAAATCAATGCTGGAAAGGGCGTAGACCTGTTATTGTTGGCAACTGGCTGGAGTTCAATTTTTTGAGGATGAACTGATTTCTGTGAGTCTGTTTGGTTTGGTAGGGGAGTGTTTAGGGGATCCAGAGATTCCAGTAGGGGATTCAAACCTTGGTTGAAGTGTGCGTTAGGGATGGTGGATGCAGGAAGGGGCAGTCTAATTGAGGAGGATGTCTGGATAATGGGGTTTGAGGCAGTGGCATTGTTGGGGTTCAAGAATTTGCAGTGATCCGATGGTGATGGTAGGTACGAAAAGATCTTTGTGACTAGGTCAAGAATTTGCAATGAGGTTGGGATAGAGTTTAGTGGTGCAACTATAGCAGGACAGTGGCTCAAGTGATAGAAAGTGAGATGGAGATTATCCGTGAGATGTTTGGTGAAATGTCGAAGTGGGATAATTGCAGTATTGGGGATGTTTTCAGTGGAATGGGATCGGAGAATTTTGAAGTTGCTTCACGGATTGGTCAAAGCGATAAGGTATACATTGTTTAAAAATTTAAAATACACAAGATAATTTATTTATTTATTTGTTAAGTTAATTTAAGTTACCAATCATTAAGTAAAATTAAATAATTATAGGTGCAAAATAAATCTCATTCGAGAGTATTCTTAGCCGTGCAATTCTGAATTTATATGGATATTCGACAAAGGAAAATCAACGTGAGTTAAACTCACTCAATTAAGTTATTGGGAACTATTTTTCAAATAGTTCAATTTAAATTATTGTTTGTCGATAGGTATAAAGTGGATGATAGTGTGTGTGTGTGTATATATATATTATATACATAATATATATAATTGTTGATTGGATATATATACATATATAATTGGTGATTGGATATATTTCCGCATATATATATTAGCGGATGATTTCCCTATATGACCCACAATATTTATGGTGGATGACCTTCTATACCGTGATATCCCACCTTGAAGCAGGATGAGTATTATTTATGTTGTCTAAATCTGTGGATGCAAAAAAAGGTTGGAGGGATCCAAATGGATTCCTAAACATTTTAGTTATTTGTTTTCCATACATGCTGATATATGATGTGATTTATATCTTGTGATAGTTTATGTTATGTTTAGATGCCTAAGTGACATTAGCCCTTGATTTTGGATATTTTTGAATATCCTAGATAATAGATGGATTTTAAAACAGAAAATAAAATATAAAAGAGTTTTAAAAGAAATTTTGTTTTCAAATGGAAATGTTTATTTGGAAATCGAATTATGAATAGAATTGAAAAGTAAAGTTTTGTTTTAACAAATAAGATGAGAACTCGGTTTTATAAGCAGTGTTTATAAAGAAGTGAAATTCTTATCATTATAGAAATTGAAAAAAAAATATTGAGTATGAATTTTGGAAGAAAGGTGGAAATCGGGTTTAAAACTGATATTTTTAAATAGTTTGGAATTTTCCAATTACAAAGGAAATTATAAATGAGATTATTTGAAATAACTCCACAAATAGAAGTTATAAATAAAATTGAAACTTGAAATCTACAAGTTTGAAATCGGCTTGACTAAATAAGTCAATTATAAATTTGTATTAAGAAATATTATTCATGATTAAGGTGAATAAGAAGAATAAAGCAAATGGTGTGAAAAATAGGAGTTTATTAGAAGGAAAGTTAGGAAGAGTTTTTAAATTACAAATTCTAATTGAATTTAAGTCAAACTAACTTGAATAATAATATAGATTCTATTAAAGAAATTTATATACGGTTTATAGATAATGAATGTTAATAGCAAAGTATTTGCAAATAACATTATATACGAATATTTTAAAAATGAAATGATTTCGCTGACAAGAAGTTAAGTAATAGAATTAATGAAATTATAAACCAATTGGAGATTAGTTGAGTTGAATGGCTTCCCTAGTGTCGATCTGATGTTGGTTTCTGCCTTCGGGGTTGATACTTAGGGAGTATTCTCTTACTAGTTTACGGTTATGGATTGATGATCAAGAGGAGAAGTACGTTCTTAAAGTATTTTAAAATGAAATGGTTGAATATTCTTATATTAATATAAGAAGAGAAATGGGTATTCTAAATGTTGGGAAAAATGAGAAGTTTAAATTAACAAATGATTAATTAAAATGGCTAAATAATACTGAGTATTGAATCAATAAATTCAAATTTATTTATAAATGAATGGTTGTTTATTTGATAGTTAAATAACGGACTATCAAATCTGGCTTATACGATTGTTGTTACGAAAAAACGAGGATCGAAATTATATTTGAAAACCACTCTGACCAACAAATACGTAAACATTGAAGATGTCAGAAGTTGATCTCTAGATTGAGCAATTAAAAACCATTAATCTTTATAAAATGAAAGAACTACTTAGAATCTCTGGATTCGCACTCGGAGATATACGGTGGTTCTATCGTAGTTGAAATCTACGGATTGCAAGGACTATTCGCTACTGATCTATAGGGTGATTCCTTGGAGGTAGTAGGAGGGTGCCTTCGGTTTGTCCAGTCCCAGAACAATTTGCATGGATGGATGTCCGACAAAGTATTTCCAAAGGGGTCATGTACATTGATTTTTACAAACGTATTATGTTTGGTGGAGGAGAAGACGCCTTCTCTTAGCTTAGCACCCATGGTATTTTTGTGGACGTCAATTAGTGATTTTCTGGAGGATCTGACGATGTAGCATTCAAAGTGAATGGTGGTCAAATGTTCTAAAAAGGTAATTAAAACCTCAAGCTTTGTCATCGGGAAATCGTATAAATTCGGGTAGGTCGCATGGCTATGTGGGTTGCTCACATTAAGGTGTATTGTCACCATCTACAGAAATTTCATTTGTTCTTCTCTCGTTTCTGTATCTTCCGGGAAATGTGGTGGTTGGCCAACCGCAAGGTGATAATATATTCAGAACACTTAAGCGAAATGAGTGGTCGGTCATGTTTATCTAGGGTTGCAAGATGTTATTGTTGAACCCTAGTGTATTTTCTCCAGAAATACACTGTCAAAAGGTGGTCCCATACCTTGCTATAGTTGGAAATCCATTCTCCAATAAGCGCCCGCGGTTTTTGATTATAGATTATGTATGTGAAGTGTGAGATGCAAGCATTCTACTAGATGGTTATTTATTTGATTTAGACACTATTATAATATCAGAATATATATGATTTTAAACTGTTATGGGTTATTTTAAGGTAAAAACCATCCGTATTTATGAGTGGACTGGTCTTACGATTTTCCTTTTCTTTCGAAAGAATTTTTCCAAAAGTAAAATCAATTGGATGATACCAATAATTTAGTGAGTTTTCTCATGCTGGTTCACCAGACTGATCCGTGGCATTTGAAATGCTCGGGTCAGACCGAGTTTTACAGGCTCAAGATAGGATGTTACAAATTTCAGGAAACGTGCTGGAGAAGTTCAGACGCATGATCCATATATAATTATTATTCTTCTATGTGATGTAAATGAGGATAGGATGCTATAATTTTTCAGTTGTATTGAATGTCCACTGTACTCTGATAATTGAATATATTATTTCAAGCTCTCAATAAAGATTTATTTCTGTATTATATTTTATTCCACTACGATATGAGACTCTGTGCATTGTTGTTTATTTTAATTCCTCCTCTTCTTCTATTCTTAACTTTCTTTCTATTCCCCACCCTCTAATTTCTTTCTTTTAGCTTTCTGGATTTTTGGTACTCGAGTTTGGGCACATAAACACCGTGGAGGTATTAGTGTCGAAAATTCGAGCATCCAATTTTCCCGAGTTGCTACAGTTGGTATCAAAATAATAGTTTTGTAATAACCTTGGCTCTGTGGCGTAACTTGATAGAGATGGGATTAGTAATATCCTAGATTGAGTTTGAGTGAATATACATATACATGAGAGCGCGTGTTTGTAGATTTTATATACAATTTTTTTATTTTGTGTTGATTGACAAGTTTAAGTGTCTAGAGACCATATTGATCTGGCAACTGACACAATATTATTTTGTAAAGAGGGTAAATGAAATCATTTTACCCAAATTATATTTTTGTATAGAAAAGAAATAGTTTGGTTAAATTTTATTGTTATTTGATTGTTTGATTGATTTAAATATAATTCAAATGAAATTATGGAATGGTTTAATGTAACCAGAAGATAAAATGATTGATTTTTGAAATAAAAAGTAGAATTTGGAAATATAAATCGGAAGCTAAGGAAACAAATTCCAGTATAATAAATTGAATGGATAAGAATTTGATTTAAAGGTAAGTTAGATGGATTTGGATTGGAATTAAAACCATATTAAATTAAAACAAACTCGCCACATTGTGGTACTTCATGATTTGACGACTTGAACTTCAATTGAGTATATAGGATTCAATATAAGTCAAAATTCTTTGAAATAAGAATCGTCCGGGTTTATTAATTATAATTTTCTAATGAAAGAGAAAAATCGAGATTTCATATTACAGATTTGAGTTATGTTAAAATCAAATTTTCAGGAAGTCGCTATGAAATCGTTATATTTTAAAATATTTATTAATTCAAATAGAAGGATTTTTAAGAGAATATATACAATTTGGATTTTCATCAATAAAATTTAGAATTGAGTTATTAAATAAATATGAATTTAATGAATTGAATAAATGGATTTTTTTTAATAAAAAATCAGAATTTGAATTATGAAATGAAGATAAATAATGTAAGAAATCAATTAGTTATGAATAAAATATAACTTAGTAAAAGTTGATGGATGAATTGCAAATTCTTGAATTCAAGTTGAAATGCCAATATATTGATTGTTGATAATCTAAATGGAGCTCGACGCATATCATTTGAAAATGTTGAGTGGAATAAGAAATAAATTGGAATAAATCCAATTCAAGTAGAAATAATTGAATGTGACTTGAATATTATTCAACTAAGTTTGGGTTATGGAATTGTGTTTTGAAATGAAAGTGAATATGTGTACATTGAATAGTGAACATAAACTTGGATTATAAACTTGAAAGAAAATGAATGAAGAATAAATCAAATTAAGTTTGATTGAAATTGTAGTTTGAACTCTAGTGTGAATTATATGAACTTGTACTTTGAAAATTAAACATGGAACTCGGGTTATAAATAAAACTGGACTTGTTTGTAAGCAGAAGAATATATATTTGAACATGGATGCTTAAATTGTCATGAGTTAGGCAAGATAATAAATTAATGGATGAATTGGTGAATTGGAAGTAAGAAGTCAAAAGTGATTATAATCAATTGGAAATGGTTGTGTACATGATTGAACATGTTTATTAAATGGAGGAAAATGTAAGGAAAATAATAATGGATGTCCAACAAAAAGGTACATATTTAATTCAATATGAGATTTTATAGCTTATTTGGTAAGCTACTTAGATTTTATTTTTGAATGGAAAGAGTCTAAAGAAATGATTTGTAGTTGTATCGATCAAGCCGTACAAAGGAGACGCTGGAGAAATTTTTGGAAAATTTAGAGGGTCAGAATTTTTTTCAAAAGTTAAGTTGAAAATTTGTTAACAAAAAGTTAATGTTCAAATGAAAATCGAAGTTAAGGATTTTTGAGTGAAATTGGAAACTAATGAGTTGGTTGTGTATTAAGGATTTTGAGGTGAGTGTCGAGTTAACATGAGTTGAGTGTGGGAAGTTAACGAGGTGAAGCACTTTTTCTTACTTAATAATTTCGAGGATGAAATTCTTTTAAGGGGAAGGAATGCAACATCCCGTACTTTTAGTCGTATAACTGTGAACGTTTAAAACATTTAAATATTGAATTTAAATTTAAAATAGAGGTCAAATCAGAATTTATCTATTTAATTTGTGAAATAAGAATTTTTTATCGATAAACATATGTGTTTGAAATCGATTAATTATTTAATCGATATTATCAATACATGAAAATAACGATGTTTCAAATAATCTCAGAATTCGACGAAATCAATTCCATCGGATCCTTAATAGTGTATTATTATCGAATTTTGAATTTCGTAGTGTTTGGATTTATCGATTGAACGTACGATCAATAAACGCCTAGAAATAATTAAATCGAATTTAATTTTAAATCGTAGATTAAAATTGTTGTCTTCTCCATATGTTCAAACTAGGCTTTGAAACCAGCTCCAATGCGTTCAAAATAATGGTACAACCCTAAAAATGTTAGTCGCTACGCTCAAATAGGAGTTCGAAATCATGTGATATTTTAGATTAAATAGGAAATCACATTAGTTCAACTCACTATGGAATAAAAACATAAATAAAGTACGACCTATCGTTTACAACACAGACCTATCTATAGCTCAGCTCCTTCTTCTTTCTAATCGTGTACTATATGTTCTCTCTCTTCACTACAAGTAACATGAAGTTAATGGTGCATACGATTGTTTCCTTTACACCTTTAAAACACCAAAGTCTTCGTATTCTTCCTTTCTAAACCAACGAAATGAATTTAGTCCTCTCTGCCTTTGTTTTTTCCTTCTTTCCTATTAAATCGGAATCAAAGCCTTCGAATAAAAAAAGGAAAACGAAAATCGAAATCGCGATATTCCCTAAAGCTCGACATCGATGCTGGAGCGCTCGCGATTGCAGCAAGCAGGGAAGGGGGATTCGGTCGTGGGTTTGTCATCAGATGAGGGGAGATCACGATTTGAAAACCGCCAGATCCACTGAAGCTCATCGACGTACTAGCGATGCTCGTGATTCAAGAAGGTCAGAGATGGGATTTAAGGATGACTAAAGTGTACGTTGCACTGATGGTGGAAAGGGTGGAATTAGGGGTATCAAAGGTGATGAAATTCAATGCTGGAAAGGGTGCAGAACTTTTGTTATTAGCTACTGGCTGGAGTTTAATTTTTTGAGGATGAACTGGATTTCTGTGAGGCTGTTTAGTTCCGCATGGGAGTGTTTAGAGGATTTAGAAATTGCTGTAGGATTCAAACCTTGGTTGAAGTGTGTGTTAGGGATGGTGGATGCAAAAGGGGGTGTCGAATTGAGGAGGATGTTTGGACAGTGGGGTTTGAGGCAGTGGCCGTGGATTTGCTAGGGTTCAAGAATTTGTAGTGATCCGATGGTGTGGAAGGTAGGAAAAGTTGTTGTGACGAGGTCAAGAATTTGTAGTGAGGTTGGAATAGAGTTTGGTGGTGCAGCTGTAACGACCCGCATTCTACGCATCGCAGGATCATTGAATATTTATTTCATACTCATACAAAGTCTTATGGTCGTGTAACTTTGGGGAACGACTATTAGGGTCATTTCTCATGTTCACGATTTTTGCCGATTTTTAAATGACCTTTTTACCCAGGGAGAATCTTGTTTCATCTATAACTTTTGATTGGTAAGGAGTTTTGACCTAAGACCACTTCCATTGGATTTGAATGACGGTTTATCTTTCCGTAGAGTGTTCACATTAATCAAACGGACTTACCATTTGGGAGATATGGCTAAAATAAGGTTTGGAAGATGAAAAAACAGCATAATTGGGCTTAACGGGGTGATTAGCGGCTAGGCCGATAATCCATTTTGGGATTAGGGTTATGGGTTATGGGTTATGGGAGGGCTGAAATGAGTTGGAGAACCATCTCCATTCAGTTTTCAGCTGCCATAAACATCTTAAAGCATAGTAATGGCCTCCACCTTCCAAATCTCATTCTAATCTCTTCCTAATCACTTTCTACTCAATAATTAACCAAACCTGCACCAAATCAAGTCAAATTAGCTTCAAATTAGAGTTGGGGTTGTTGCAAAACATAGAGATTCGTGAAATAATAGTAAAGTTTCAGATCTAAGATTTCGTTTGTGGCTAAGGTGAGTGATTTGCATGTTTATTCACTAATTACGGCTAATTAAGGTTGATTAGTGATAATTAGCGAAATTATACATTATAAAAATATGGAAAAATATGTAGAAATTCTAAAATATTATTTTATGTCACTGGTGAAAATTTAGTTTAATTTGGATTAAGTTTGCTAATCCTATAGTTAAAATACGGTTAAGGGGATTAACGGGAAAATCATGCTTTTGGGTATGTTTGGTCTAAAATATTTCATGTGATTGATGTTGTAATGCTTTTGATTGATTCCATATGTTGTTACTACTGTTTGGTATGTTTTGTGATGTCATAGGAAGGTTATAATGGTTGAAAACGTCGTCGTTTGGCGAAATTAGCTCGTAGGAAAAATGCAGAAATTTGGTTCCTGAAGGGGGTTGGGGTCACGAACCACCACCAAGATCACGAACCGCCACCAGGGTCACGAACCGCCACAAGGAGAGGGCCACGAACCGCCATAAGGAAAGGGTCACGAACCGACCAGAGGGAGCGCCACGAAGCAAAGAGCGGTGACCAGGGGATCATGATCCCTATGAGGGGCGACACCTAGGAAGGGGGCGATCCCTAGGGGGGTCTAGGCGATCCCTAGGGGTGTGACCCCTAGGAAGGCGGCAATCCCTAGGGAGGCGATCTCTAGGGGGAGACCTCTAGGAAGGGGGCGATCCCTAGGGGTGCGACCCCTAGGAGGGGTGATCCTTTAGGGGCGACCCCTAGGATGGGGGCGACCCCTAGGATGGGGGCGATCCCTAAGGGGGCGAGCCCGTCAAGGAGGGTGAGATCCGATCCAAATTCCAAAGGATAGACTAACAACTTTGCTGCGGGACGTGTGCAAAAGAGTTATTGATATCTACAACTTTGGTTTACAAATGAGAGAGGAGGCATGTAGACGAACAAGAGCCAGAGGATGTATGGACTGGTTGGCCCTTATCCCAGAGCCAGAGGATGCATAGACTGGGAAGTGTTGTTGGCTATAGACTAGAAGGGCATGGTCATGGCAATTAGTTGTACGGAGTCCAGAAGGGCATGGACCCGTCATGTCCCTAATGGGTTTGGTGATCAAAGCAGTGGATATTGTATGCTTTACGCACTGAGTGAGAGATGTGAGGATGATTGCTATGTTTGATATTTTCTATCACCATGACACACACACTCCTATTTTACGCTCTATGTTAGTGTTTACCTTACAATACTATACATCATGTTGTGCTAACTCTTTGGTTGCAGGTCCAGGTTCAAGTATGATTATTTATACCTGTTATTGCTTCATTTTGTTGCTATCGCTCATACCAGACTTTCGTCTGACCTAGAGTTTTGTGTCTCTTCTTATTACTCAAGGTGCTCCTAAACGAGAAGACTAGAGGCAAGTTAGGTGTTGATGCATGAGTATCTGTCTGAAGATGAGCAGGAGGCTTCCACGTACTATATACATATATTCTCCCTGTGTTGTTGCTGGTCACTGTTTTGGGCATTAGTAGTGCACCTTTTCTATTTTTTTTGCAGAGACAGTATTTGAAGTTGTAATAATTGTTTAGATCATAAGATATACTTTGGATTCCGCTACTCTGATGATTATGGTTTAGTTTTCAGCTTATGCACCGTCTCGCCCGTTTTATATCAAGTATGTTATTATTATATTTTATCCCATGTGCTATGAGATATACTATAGGTTCTTGGTGATTCTTCGTTTCAACCCAACCCTTTTGGCAATCGTCCCGTACTATTCGGGCATTAGCACAGCGCATTTTGGGGAAATGTCGGCTGGTGCGAGCGGCTGTCACACATGGTATCAGAGCCTAGGTTGCGTAGTTTAGCCTAGGGGAAGATATCAGGGAGAGATAGTACACATATATGAGAGCACATATTTATGATATTTTGGTCTTAAAAAGCTATATATATTATTAGTATAGCTAAGGATGAAGTCGAACTGCACTGGCACCACTAAAGAGATGGTTAATCGGTTTTCTCTTTACATATAGAACGATGAGCCGAAATACGAGGAGTACTGGTACAAGAGCCAATAATAAGGATGTTCATGATATGAGGACGATGTTTACTACCTTCATGCGAGAGATGCTTAGTGATGCTTAGGGAGCAGTTCCTAATGCTGCTAATGGTGGTGGTGCAATAGCGCAGGCATCTAGAGCCGCTTTCGCCAAACTCTACAAGGATTGTACTAGTCATTTTGGGAAGCTGTTCCACGGAACGGAGTTGGCTACGGAGGTTCGGGATTGTCTTGATAGTTGTGAGCGCACCTACGAGGATTTGGGAACCGACGATGTAATGAAGAGAAAGCTAGCATCACGACAACTTCATGGACGAGCAATGAATTGGTGGAATGACATCAAAGCGGCTGCTTTTGAGGATCAAATTACGTGGAATCAGTTCAAGACCCAATTAAGTGATAAGTTTATTCCAGTTACTCAGAAATCAGAATTGTTTAGGAAGTTTTTGGAACTTAGGTAGAATGGTAAGGCAGTCTCGGAGTTTATTGCTGAATTCTATACCTTATCGAAATATGGATTAACTCTTATCGATACTGTCGAGAAGAAGAACGATATGTTCATAACTGTCCTAGATGAGTACTTGGGGGAAAGACTTATAAACCATATCGATGAGACATTTGAATCTATTGTAGGGAAGGCATTGAGATCTGAGACCCATTACCCTAAGTCGATGACCGAGGTTGTTATTACATCTGTAGAGGAGCCAAAGTCGCATGCAAGCGGTGGAGGCAAGAATAATTCCCAGAATAAGAGGAAACAGGAGTAGACTAAGGATCGTCAGAAAAAGAAGAATAAGAAAGAGGTCCAGTGCTTTGGTTGCGGCAAGAAGGGCCACTATATCAAAGTTTTTCGAGCCAAGAAGGGGGAGAGGAAGTGCTTCAACTGTGACCAAGTGGGACATTTCAAGGATGAATGTCCGTAACCCCCTAAGGAGAAGTAGATCGTGAAAGCATATGCTATCAACGCTGTTCCTTCTTCGTCGAATGCCCCAACTGCGGCGCAAAAGGGAAAAGGTGTCGTTATTCAAGGTATGGTTTCCATTTGTGATGTTCTTGTTCGAGTTTGTTTGATACCGGAGCTTCCCATTCCTTTGTACCCAGTGGCTTGGTAGATAAGTTGGAATTGGAACCCGAGCTTGTCGATATACCTTTAGTTGTGACATAACCGATCGGTGGTTCGACTAGCCTTAGTATGATTTGCCGTAATTTGGTCTTATTGAGTCATGGGTGTATGTTTGCTTGTGATTGTTTTGTTTTGCGCTTTACTTGGTTTGGCATTATTTTGGGAGTCGATTGGCTCCAAAGGTATGGGGTGGTGGTAGACTGTGAGGGGTCTTCAGTGACCATTAGAGTGGATGATGGGTGGAGGGTGGTATTGGGTTGCCTACCTAGTGATGGGGTGATGGCTACTTTTCTAAATTCCCTCAACATCCCGCACGATGAGTTATCAGATGTGCCTATTGCTGGCGAGTATTGGGACATCTTCAGGGAAGTGACCGGACTTCCACCACACCGAGAGATCGAATTTCGAATTGATTAGTGAAAGATGCCAGACCTATAGTGATGCCACTTCGTCGTATGGCGCCAAGAGAGCAGCAAGAGCTCGAGGTGCAAGTGGGCGACCTTTTGAAGAAAGGATTTATTCGAAGAAGTGTTTCCGAGTGAGGAGCACCAGTTGTGTTTGCTACCAAGGCTGATGGTTCCCTTCGCTTATGTGTGGATTACCGCAAGTTGAACAAGGTGACTAGGAAGAATAAGTATCCCCTTTTGCGGATATATGATTTGTTTAATCAACTGAATGGAGAAAGAGTGTTGTCCCAGTTGGATCTCGCGACAGGTTTTCATCAGCTCGGAGTAGCAGCTGAGAGTGTACCTAAACAGCATTTCAGACGTAGTTTGGATTCTATGAGTGGTTGGTCATGCCATTCGGGTTGACCAATGCCCCCGCATATTTTGTGGATCTTATGAATAGGGTTTTTAGAGATCAATTAAATAAGTTTGTTCTTATGTTCGTGGTTGATATCTTGGTATACTCGAGGACAAAGAAAGAATACAAGGAACATTTGAGGACAGCGATGGAGGTGTTGAGGAAACACCAATAGAAAGCGAAAATTTTAAAGTGTCACTTCTGGAGGAGGGAAGTGAGATTCTTGGGCCATATTGTTTTAGAGAATGGTATTGCCTTGGACCCTGCGAAGATGGTTATGGTGCAAGATTGGTCTACGCATAAGAATGCAACGGATGTAAGAAGTTTATTGGGGTTAGCTGGGTATTATCGTAAGTTTATTCAAGACTTCTCCAAGATAGCAATGCCATTAACTCAGTTGACCATGAAGAATCAAGCTTTTTCTTGGGATGAAAGGTGTGAAAATGTATTTAAGAGCCTAAAGGAGAAGTTAACGTGCGCATCGGTGTTAGTTATTACTAAAGGGAACGAAGAGATGACGGTATACACGGATGCCTGTGGTACCAGACTAGGTGTTGTACTGATGCAAGGAGGTAGGGTTGTGGCTTATGCTAGTCAGCAACTGAAACCACATGAGAAAAGATATCCTAGCCAAGATTTGGAATTGGCAGTGATCGTTTTTGTGTTAAAGATGTGGAGACATTACCTCTTGGGAGAAAGATTCGAGTTGTTTACTGATCATAAGTCATTAAAGTATCTTTTCTCTCAAAAGAATTTAAATCTTCATCAGCAGAGATGGTTAGAATTCTTGGCTTCCTATGATTTCGATATCACATACACACCTGGGAAGGGCAATGCGGTAGCTGATGTATTAAGTAGGAGACATGCCAGTTTGGGGGCTATGTTTCTGGAATGGAAGCAACTGGAGTATATCGCGGGATATGATTTCAGACCTAAGTGTGAATTGGATCCAGAAATGTTAGCAAGTTTGACGATCAAACCGACTTTGATTGAGCGGATTGGTTCCAATCAGAGGGACGATCCTAATATATTGGAAATCTTCTCCAAGATAGAGATGAGTATCGATGGTGAGTTAACGAACAAGTATGGACTGGATCGATAAGGATGGCTTCGAAAGAATGAGAGGCTGGTTGTACCCAACATAAATGGATTGAGAAATGAAGTGCTTAGAGAATGCCATCACTCAAAACTGACTATACATCCCAGTGGTAACAAAATGTATTGAGACATGACGCAGACCTACTACTGGGAAGGGATGAAGAGAGATGTTGGGAAGTTTATATCCAAGTGCATGAACTGCCAGTTAGTTAAAGCCGAGCAAAAGAAGCCTAGTGGTTTGTTACAACCATTGGAAATTCCCAAATGGAATGGGAACAAGTCTTGATGGATTTCATCGATAGTTTACCAAGGACTAGATCACGTCATGATAGTATTTGGGTGATTGTGGATCGATTAACCAAAAGTGCAAGGTTTATATCCGTCAAGTCGAATAGAACGACAGCTAAGTTAGCAGAACTGTATATGAAGTGGGTAGTGAGATTTCATGGAGTACCCAAAGGTATCGTGAGTCCATTATTTACTAGTGGGTTTTGGAAGATCTTATAAGAGGATTTAGGGTCAGAATAACATCTTAATACCGCGTACCATCCCCAAACCGACGGTCAAACAGAGAGGGTGAATCGTGTATTAGAGGATCTCCTGAGAGGTTATATTTTGGATTTTGGAGGTTCATGGGATGACCATTTGCATCTGGTTGAGTTCGCGGATAATAACAGTTATCAGTCCAGTATTGGTATGACTCCATTTAAAGCTTTGTATGGAAGGTTGTGCAACTCACCATCATGTTGGTTGGGGGCCGGTGAGAAATTTGTGCTTGGACCAGATGTAATAAGAGAAACTTCAGATAAAATCAAGGTTATTCAATAGAGAATGAAAGCTGCCTGAGATAGGCAGAAAAATTATGCTGATAAAAGATGAAGAGATTTGAAATTCTCCATTGGTGACTTCGTATTCGTCAAGATTTCTCTGTTGAAGAATGTGATTCGATTTGGTAGGAGAGGTACATTGGCACCAAGGTTTGTTGGTCCATTCCCAATTGTCGAACAAGTTGGGAATTTAGCGTATAAAGTTGGGTTGCCTGACAAGATAGAGGGAGTGCAAGACGTATTTCATGTTTCTCAGTTAAGGAAGTTCGTGCACGATTCTAATATGACTCTCTCACCCAATCAGATTGACGATATCACCGTAGAACCCGAAGCAGTTGAAAGTCGCAGACCGATTCGTATTGTCGAACACGATACGAAGCAACATCAAAGGAAGACGGTGAAACTAGTTAAGGTCCAATGGGGTGATAACGAGAGTGAATGCACTTGGGAAACCGAGGAGAACATAAGGAAGTCATATCCAGAGCTCTTTACCTAGTAAGGTTTTAAT